>JADRCD010146447.1:0-25697 GCA_019843815.1 Montemys delectorum | reverse complement strand
GTGAGTGAGTGTGTGTGTGCGCACATGCATGTGTGTATGTGTGTGTGAGTGAGTGTGTGCGTGAGTGAGTGTGTATGTGCGTGTTCTCCAGTAATGAGAAAGTCTAAGATCAAAATTAGGTAACTATAAGAAGGAAAATAAAAAGGTAAAAATAAAAGCTTTTTTCTCGTAGGAAACACAAGACATTAAAAACAATGTTGATTGGGCACGATATAGTGCACACCTTTAATCCTACCACTGGGGAGGCAGGTGGGTCTCTGTGAGTTCAAGGCCATCCTGGTCTACACAGAGAAGTCCAAGCCAGCTAGGGCTACATGGTGAGATGCTGTCTCAAAAAACTAACAACAACAACCATCCCAAATAACAATAACACTTCTCCAAACACACGCACGCACACACACACACACACACACACACACGCGCACACACATGCACACGCACACACACACACACACACACATGCACATGCAAAAATTTTGAAATACAGTAGAAAAAGAAGTTGGAAAATATGAGGGGCAGAGAGAAAAAAAAGAAAATTAAAAAAAATATTATTCAAGAGTGAAAAAGTACTTTAAATCTAGAGAATGTGAATGAGGTACAAATAAAAATCATGAAAGTTGTAAAAATACAATTAAGTAAGGACACGGCTTGAAGGATAATAAAGAGAAAAGGGGAGGAGCAAAGGTAAAGAGTGAAAGGTCGGAGCATCTTTTCTCAGTGGGAGATGCTGGGAGGGCCCGGTGGGTGAACTCTTTGGGGTTACAGGATCCTGTGCTGGTTCAAGCGCTGGGCCTCCACCCAGCTCTTCACTGTAGTAGCTTCCCTGAATACGAGGGGCCTCTGACAGCCATGCTTAGCTTTGCAGTCTGTCGGCTGGGCAGGTTTCTTCACCCTTCTGAACTCCCCTCCCCCAGACAGTGCCCCCTCCTCCCCAGGGTAGCTAATGTTTTAGTGTTGGGGGTCTCCCACACATGTAAGGGGAAGCAACAGATGCAGCAAAAACCCTTATAGGGAGAGGACCAGCTTTTGTATTTGTAAAACCTGTAAGTATTGATCACCCAGCTGAGCATGTCAAGTAGCCCATTGGGGCTGCAGAATTTTAGGCTCTGTTGACTCAGGCTTAGGAGTATCAGAGTGGAATTACTCTACCGACAGGTCTTCTGGCCACTAGGAGCCAGCCAAAATGCTTTCCTCTGTGCATTCTGCTCACCGAGCACAGCTTCCTACTGCCTATAGTTTAGCATTGCTTTGAGATCTCTCTCTGTTTCTCTCCCCCTCCATTCCTCCCTCCCTCCTCCTTCTGTCTCTCTCTCTGTTTCCTCCTGTCTGTCTCTGTTGCTCTCTCTCTCTCTCTCTCTCTCTCTCTCTCTCTCTCTCTCTCTCTCTCTCTCTTTCTCTGTATCTCTGTCCCCACAACACACACACACACACACACACACACACACAGAGGACAGAAAAGGGCATTGGATGCTCCTTGAGTCAGCGGGGCTGTAATTCCCAGGCACTTGAGTGCTGGGTGCTGAACCTTAGCCCTTTGGGAGAGCAGCAAGCTCTCTCTCTTAACTGCTGAGCCATCTCTTCAGGCACTCCCTACTTTTATTTTTAATTCCGTATGTGTTTGTCTCTAATCATTTCTGTGTGTGCATAGCTGCACTTTAATGAAGTTGCTTATGGAGGTCAGAGACATTAAATCTCCCTGGAGCTAGGATTACAGGTGGGTGTGAACTGCCTGGTGGGGGATGGGAGCGGAAAGCAGGTCCTTTGCAGAAGCCATCTCTCTACCTTTCCCACCTGCCCTTTTTAAATGTTTACTTTTATTATTTTTCCTATCAATTTTATCGATTGATTGATGATTAATTGATATAAGGTCTCACTATGTAGGCCAGGCTGGCTTGAAACTTACAAAGATCTACCTGTCTCCACCTCTCAAGGGCTGGGATTAAAGGTTTTTTTCTATCGGTCTTAAACAATAGTGTTCCTCTCATGACTGCTTACACACGGCGTCTTGAATCATATGGAGTGATGACATGGGACTCTTCTCCCTTGGATCCATTTTCCCAAGGAATTATTATGGCCTTTGAGTAGTCTTCATCAGGGTCCCATGGCTGCCTTCAGCCTCCCTTCCCACACTGGGGAGTGGGCTGCCAGAGCTGTGTTCAGTTTGGTTTGACCCCCCCCCCCCCTTCCAGGTTACTCTTTCTCCCCCCCCTCCACATTTTACCTGTTTTAATTTCTGAAGCATCCTGTCTTCCTCTTTTTGGAATAGTCTATTTATTCTTTAAAGTTTTTTATTAGTGTGTGTTGATTCTGCACAGTAGTGGGTTTCAGTATATAGTTTTCCGACACAACGTACTCCTCCCTCTTACCCTTTCTTACCCTCGCTCCTGCCACACTCTTCCTGACTAGCTTTTGCTTTCATGTTTTTACAATTAACTAATTAATTATTTAATGACCCACGGTGTTGCGTTCATTAGGGTTGTTTATAGGAGCTTGGGCGGGGGTTTGTTGACAGGAGCCGGGTGGAGCGCATCTTGCTAGCAGTTATGGCACTGAAGAAAATGTCTCTCCCTGACCCATCAACTGTTAATGTCCAACAATTCCTTGGAGAGGTGGGGTCCCATGAGTCCCTCTCTGTTCTGTGACAAGTCAAAGCTTTTGAACATCCAGCTCAGATAAGTACTTCTTTTTCTATTCCTTTTCTTTTTTCTTTTTCTTTTTCTTTTTCTTTTTTCTTTTCTTTTCTTTTCTTTTTTCTTTTTTTTTTTTTTTTTTTTTTTTGAGACAGTGTTTCTCTGTATAGCCCTGGCTGTCCTGGAACTGACTCTGTAAACCAGGCTGGCCTCGAACTCAGAAATTCGTCTGCCTCTGCCTCCGAAGTGCTGGGATTAAAGGCGTGCACCACCACCGCCCCATTCCCTTTTTCAGTCCTTATGAATTCAGGAGTACAATCGCTGTACTGTACCCAGGATCAGTATTCCACAACACATCCTGCCCTTCTTCTGGCTCTTACATTCTTTCTGTTCCTCCTTCTGGATTTATAGCTGGGCACTCAATAGTCATGTAGTCTCAGTTCTGGGACCAGTTGAGTCTTGTAGCCACTGCAAAAAGAAGGCTCTATGAGCAAAGCTGGCAGGCCCCGGCACAGCCTTTTTTTTTTTTTTCCTCATCCTTCTTCATCAAATGAAAAGCTCTAGTCCACTGTCTTTACCTCAAAGTTTTCACACACCTTTTATTTTTTTCACATACATTTCAAATATTACATATATGATATAAACTGGGCATAATGGTGTAAGACCATGGAAAAATACAAATTGACTCTAGGGGCTGCCTGTACCAGAGTCATGAGAAATTGATCAATGTATAGGAGATGTTTGTATAGCTGTATACTGGAATTTCCCTGGAACCCCCTGCCTCTGCACCTGCTTGTGGTTTCTGAGCTTAAATACTCTCTGTAACAGTCACTCGAGGTTCAGCTTCTTCCCTAAGGCAGCTGAACCCCGGCGCGCTGGGATCCAGGTAGGTGCTCTGGAAGAGCAGCCAGTGCTCTTAATTGCTGGGCCATTTGTCTGCCTTAGACTTTTGTTCCTTCTTTCTTTTCTTTTAAGGGAAGCAACAAACAAACAAACCCAGACAGTGACACCATTACTTTCAGATAATTCTTCACCTTTTTGAAGGTATACGTCTGTGTGCAGTGCATATGTGTTTATGTGTATATGTACATGTGTGTGTATGTCTTTATGTATGGTGATGTGTATAAACATATGTGTGTATGTGCACATGTGGTGGAGAGAGGTCAGTGTCTGGTGTTTTCATCTATTGCTGTCTATTACTGTCTTCCTTATTCTTTAAAAAATATGTATATGTATATATATCTTTACTTATTTAGTGTGTGTGTGTATGTGTGCGTGTATGTGCGTGTGTGTGTGTGTGTGTGTGTGCACGTGTGAGTGTGTGTGTATGCGTGTGTGTGTGTGTGAACACAGCCATACATGTGTGGAGGGCAGAGGGCAACTTTTAAGAGTTGGTTTTAGGCTGGGTGGTGGTGGCGCACGCCTTTAGTCCCAGCACTTGGGAGGCAGAGGCAGGCGGATTTCTGAGTTCGAGGCCAGCCTGGTCTACAGAGTGAGTTCCAGGACAGGCAGGGCTACACAGAGAAACCCTGTCTTGAAAACAAAAACAAAAACAAAAACAAAACAAACAAACAAACAAAACAAAAAACAAAAAAAGAGTTGATTTTCTCCTTTCACCTAGTTGAGACCAGCTATCTCTTGTTTCTGCTATGGGCTATTCTTCTCCCTCGAGCCCCTATTGTGTAGGAGTTCTGGGGATTATAAAAGCCTGCTGCTGCAGCTGGCTTTACCTCACTTTATGAGACAAGGTCTCTTACTTAACCTAGAGCTTGCTGATTTAGCCACAGCTCATGACAGCAAGCCCCAGGAATCTTATTTGTCCTCCCCTCCAGCTCGATGTTACAGACCTGTGCTGTAGCTCTGAATGTGGGGCTGGGGCTCTGGCCTCAGGCTAGCAGGCTAGCACAGTAAGTACTTTGTGGGCTGAGCCATTTTCCTATGTTTAATAAATATATATATTTTTTTCATGCAAAAATAAAAAGAGGGCTAGGTTTGTAGCTCAGGTGGTAGAGTGCTTCCCCTCCATGCACAGCTTTCTGGGTTTGATCTTCAGGACTGCATACACTGGGCATGGTCTATAATTGCAAGTCTTTAATCCTGGCTCTCAGTAGGAGGGAAAGGCTGGGGGTAGGAGAACCAGGTCAAGGTTATTCTTGACTATAAAGTGAGTCCGAGGTCAGCCTGGGAGGCAAGAGTTTCCTCTAAACAAACAAACAAACAACTGCAAAAAACAAAAAAAAAGTAAATGAAGAAACAGTAGAAACAAGTGGAAGGGAGATGGCTCAGCAGGTAAGACTGGTTGTCATGGCAACAAGAGAGCCTGATTTCAAATACCAAGGAATCATGCAAAAGGCTGAGCTTAATGGCAGGGACAAGGGGATTCCTGGGGTTTTCTGGACATCACCCTAATTCCAGGCTCAGTGAGAGACCCTGTCTTGAGCAGAATGCCTCTCCTTTGGCCTTCAAATACATGACTAGAGGAGAGGGACACGGGGGTGGGGTGGGGGGGGGGGGGGGGGGGGGGGGGAGGGGGGGGGGGGGGGGGGGGGGAGGGGCGGGAGAGAGAGAGGGGGGGTGTGTGGGGAGGGAGGGGAGAGAGAAGAGAAGAGAAGAGAAGAGAAGAGAAGAGAAGAGAAGAGAAGAGAAGAGAAGAGAAGAGAAGAGAAGAGAAGAGAGCGGGAGCAAAAGCAGCAACCAAACCTACGTTTTAAGACCCAAGATAGTCATGTTGCTATTTGGTTACCCGTGTTGTCAGGGGCGGTCAGTTTGTGTGACTTATGCCTCCTAAGCATCACTTGAGATTTTTCTGTCCCGAGCTGTATTGTTGCCACTGAACCTAGAAGAGGACCCATACGGCTTCACCCCAAAGGTCCATGCTTTACTTCGATCTTGATGCGTAGATAAAACAAACAAGCAGTAATTGCCATTGATACTGTGCAAGTTCTCTCAAGAGAGTTTTTAAAAGTGGGCATGGTGGCTGTCTTAGGGTTTCTATTGCTGTGATAAAACATCATGGTCAAAAGCAACTTTGCGAGGAAAGGATTTATTTTAGTTTTTAGTTTACAGTCCATCACATGCGGGCAGATCGGAAGGCAAAAACCTGGAGGTAGGAACTGAAGCAAAAGTCATGGAGGAATGAGTATCCGTTCCTGAAAAATGATTATACTATGTATGCCACGTGGCTGCTTATCTCTCCTTAGTTTTAAACATCCGACTTCCTCATCTCAGTGGCAAATCATTCACGCCTATTTCCCAGAGTTCCTATATCTGCCGGAAGTCCCACCTTCTGCCTTGTTATAGGCCATTCAGCTTTTTATTGACAGGTGAATCTTTTACACAGTGCGTAAGACATTATCCCTACAGGAATGCTGCTTATTGGCTTGCTCCTCCTCTTGCTCATCCAGGATTGTACCACTCACTGGAGTGAAAATGCCTACAGGTTTGCCAACAAACCAATCTTAAGAATTCATTTTCTCACTTGAGAGTCCCTTTTCCTGAATGACGCCAGCTTGTCTGAAATTGCCATAAAACTAACCAACATAGTGGTTTATGCTTGTGACTATAACACTAAAGAAGCAGAGTCAGGAAGTCCACAAGTTCAATACCAGATTCTAAGCCATCCAAGGACTACATAGCAGCATTGTCTTGAAAAACCGAAGGACAGGGGCTGGAGAGATGGCTCAGCCGGTAAGAGCACTGACTGCTCTTCCAGAGGTCCTGAGTTCAATTCCCAGCAACCACATGGTGGCTCAGAACCATCCGTAATGAGATCTGATGCCCTCTTCTGGGGTGTCTGAAGATAGCCGGAGTGAGTGGGACTGGATTGAGCGGGGCTGGATAGAGAAGAAAAAAGTGTCTGAAGACAGCTACACTGTACTTACAAATAATAAATAAATCTTTTAAAAAGAAAGAAAGAAAGAAAAGAAAAACTGAAAGACGGAATGGGTTGGGGGAAGGTAGGATTTTTTTTTTTTTTTTTAAACCTAACTTGAAAACCATGTCTTAATGAAAATTCCAGGGAAATAGTTAACAGGGACTGTCTGAACATCTATAGCAAAGCTTTAGAAATCTAGCACCAAAGGCATGGGTGGCTGCTAAGGCATCTTCAGGGCATCCAGTCTGTTATTTCTCTTCCCAGTTCTCTGTCATTAACATTTCAGTAATAGAGGTTTCTTTCACTTTCCTATCTCTCCCTGTATTTTTCAAGTTTTCTCTTACTAATGATTTATTCATACGGGTTGTTGTGTTTTCCCAACACCACGAGGCTAACGTTGATGAGTGGAGACCTTCTGGGACCCTAACGTGCCAATTATTTTATTGCATTCTCTATGTGTTGTCTCCTTAGCAGTAAGTTTCTAGGAGACACTCCACGGCTCTCTTCGAGTCAGCACACTTTCCTGTAATTTTTATCTTGGCCTGAGGTAGGACTTGAAAGTAGTTGTTAAAAAGAAATGTAACAGAGGCTCTGGGAAGATGGCTCAGTGGGGAACAGTAATCCCTGAGAAAGCAGGAGAACAGAGCTCAGTTGACTGCAATCCCCTAGCACTCATGTAAAAGCTGGGTGTGGCCTGTAACCCTGGCATTGGGGGATGGGCACAAGTAGATCCTGAAGGTTCACTGGCCAGCCATCATAGCACAGATGTGCTCTGGCTTCAGTGAGAGACCTCGTCTCACATATAGGGTGGACAGTGATAGAGGAAGACAATCAGTGTTCTCCTTTGGTTTCTGCAAGGGTGCACTCCTACACACACACACACACACACACACATACACACACACACACGCACACATACTCACAGACAACACACTCATACATATACCACACATACACTCACACACACTCACACCCACTCCACACATACCCACACCCGCCCATATTCACATACACACTCACACACTCACACACTCTCACATATAACACAATCACAAATATGCAGACACACATACTCACACACATGATGATGCATGCCTTTAATCGAAGCTCTTGGGAGGTAGACAAAAGTGGATCTCTGAGTTAGAGGCCAACCTGGTCTACAGAATTAGTATAGGACAGCCAGGGATATACAGAGAAACCCTAACTCAACAAACAAACAAAGATACAACACACACACACACACACACACACACACACACACACACACATACACACACACCCCATTTTTAAAGAAAAGAGAAATATTTATCTATACTATGATTTTGTTTTGTTTTGTTTTGTTTTGAGACAGGGTTTCTCTGTATAGTCCTGGCTATCCTGGAACTCACTGTGTAGACCAGGCTGGTCTCGAGGTTAGAAATCTGCCTGCTTCTGCCTCCCAAGTGCTGGGACTAAAGGCATGCGCCACCACTGCCCGGCTTACACTATGATTTGAAACCATTAAAAATGAAATATATAGGCTTTACAATAAAAATCCATCCATAAAATATTTACAATTTATTTATTTTTAGATTCATTTTTATCTTATGTATACGAGTGTACGCTGGCATGTTTACATGTAAAAGACTACTCTTGTGCCCTGTGTAAAAGCATCACCTGTCAATACAAATCTGATGGTTAATAAGCTGAGGCAGGATTAGAAAGTGGGACATCCTGCAGAGAGAGAGGAACTCTGGGAAACAGTGAGAAGGGAAGATTTGCCAACCAGACTCAGGGGAAGCCGGCTCCACACGATGAGGAGAGGAAACCAGTCGTGCGGCAGACATGGAGTAGTATAAAGGGATAATTGAGTTAGGAGCTAGTTAGGGAGCAAACCTAGCTTAAGGCCCAGGCATTAACTTAGAAATAAATACATCTCCGTGTGATCATTCGGGAACCTGGGGCACGAGTGGACAAGCCTGTGGTTACATATATATGCATGGACACCACTGGTATAGCTAGTGTCCAGTGAGAATCTCACAGAACTGCAGTTACAGACGGGTGTTAGCCACCATGTGGGTGGGTGCTGGGCACTGAACCTGGGTCCTCTGCAAGAGCAGTAAATGCTCTTAACCAAATAGTCATTTCTCCATCTCAAATTCATGCAATTTAAAAACAGTCTCAAAGGCTGCTTGAGATGGTTTTGCATGGAAAACCTCCTAATGCCAAGCCTGAAGGTCTTAATTTGAACCTTGGGTCCCACATAGTGAATTGAGAGAACCAACTCCTACAAATTATCAGCAGCCTTCACACATGCCATATGCCAAATAAAATCATGAGACAATGATGTTTTTTTCCAAATCAGATATGTCTCCTTTTTATAAAAAACTTTTTATTGACTCTGTGAATTTCACATCATCCTACTCATCTCCCTGTCTCTTCTTATCTACCATCCCTCCTTCCTTGCAAATCCCCTCCAAAATAAAATAAAATAAGATAGAATTTTTAAAAATGTGTCATGGGAGCTGTACCGTGTGTCACAGTATATCCTTTTGTCCACACATCTTTACTTGCAAATGTTCATTACAGTGAATTGTTGGTCTGTTTCAAGGCCCCCGACTTCTGCTAAACTAACAATCCTGAATCCTCACTGGAACTTCTATTGGATATCCTGTTGCTGCCCTGTGTCATGGAGACCGTGGAGCTTTGGTTCTGCAGGACCAGCCCTTTCACAAGCTCCAGCAGTTCGTAGATGGGGTAGATGTTGGTGTGGGCCATTTCAAAGCCTTGGATCTGGGCATGGGTGGTAACTGAGTTGATCAGCCTGCTAGCGCTCCTGCACCTACACCACCAGGGGGCGCTCTCTAGTACTTCCCTGGACACCTCACACAATGCCCAGTGCAGCAGCTTTCCTGCTCTCACGCCCTTGGGTCCAGCTCATTTATGGCACTAGGACCATACTCTGCTGCCCAGAATGTGAAGCAGGGCCAGTTCCCTAGAGTGCTACAGCCTGCGAGGGGCAGGGCCAATTCTCCTGCTCTCATGATCTCGAGTTCAGCCCTCCGGCCTGAAGCTGGTGGTAAAGGGTGAGGGAAGGAGGGTATCTCACCTTTGCCCATGCCATCTCTTGGCAGATGAGTGGTTGGGCCAGCTCTCCGGAGATCATGCCCTTGGGGCAGCTCCCCTGCTCCTCTGCCACCAGGGTCAGAGCTATTGTGCTGCCCAGGCAAAGGCTATCTCTCCCACCGAAGGTGAGGGGCGGGGCAGTTAGGCACAGGTGGTAGACAAGACCAAGGACGTCTGCATGGCCTTTGGTGGTAACACAGAGCTGGGACATCAACACAGACCCCAGGTGCATTAGGATCACGGGGCCGAACATACCCCCTCCCCTCCCCCCCAGCCCCCGGCAGCAGCATTCTGGATGTCACCATGGCCTTAGGTGGCGGCACAGCCCACTCTGATCAGAATGTTCCCTTGAGGCAGCACAGTCCTCAAGCATCCACATGGTCTCCAGTGGCATCCCAGACCATGGACGTTCATGTGGTCTTTGACGGCAACTCGGGCTGTAGACATTACCACAGACTCCCTGCCCCAGGACTGCGGATCCAGACATGGCCCTTGGTGGCAGCCCAGGGCCAGCACATCACTATGCTCTCAGGTGGTTGTGCAATGCTCCTCATATCCCCTTGTTCCTCATGTTGTCAAATCTCCAACTCTACCTTTCTGCACAGTGCAAAGACTTCTTGACTTTGCTTTCTCTACCATCTCTCCACTGCATACTCTGTCTTTCACATCTTTCCGTCACATCGTTACCCAGCATGATGGTGCCCAGGGTGAGTGCCTGGGTGCCTTTTTTTCCAGCTATCCCAGGCCAGTGGGGCTGGGGCAGGAGTTTATGTTCAGATTTTTCTTTTTAAATATTTTTTTTTAAAAATTACTTACTTATTCTATGATATTTGTGGTGCTTTAATGAGTTTATGGACCACACACACAAAACTGGAGTTGCAGACAGTTGTGAGCCACTGTGAGGCTGCTTGGAACCAAACCCAGGTCTTCCACAAGAACAGCCAGCGCTGTTAATCACTGGACCATCTCTCCAACACCATTATCCGGTTTCTCTGTTCAAATGAGTTGAAGTAATGGTTGGGGTGATCTGTCTTTGAGGCTTGTATCTAGAAATAGTACGCTAGCTTGTCCTGCTTCTAAAATGGTAGGTTTGATTTCAGTTTACAAGTTTCTTTAGTGTGTTTCATTTAAAAAATATTTCTCATAGGTTTTATTCTCCTTTACATGGGGATGGATTAAGCCACTTAAAAGTCTGTATACGGACAAAACGGCAACCAACAAATTGGGAAAAGATCTTTACCAACCCTATATCTGATAGAGGGCTAATATCCAATGTATACAAAGAACTCAAGAAGTTAGACTCTAGAGAACCAAATAACTCGATTAAAAAATGGGGTACAGAGCTAAACAAAGAATTCTCAACTGATGAACACCGAATGGCTGAGAAGCACCTAAAGAAATGTTCAACATCCTTAGTCATTAGGGAAATGCAAATCAAAACAACTCTGAGATTCTACCTCACAGCAGTCGGATTGGCTAGGATAAAAGACTCAGGTGACAGCAGATGCTGGAGAGGTTGTGGAGAAAGAGGAACACTAATTCATTGCTGGTAGGATTGCAACCTGGTACAACCACTCTGGAAATCAGTGTGGCGGTTCCTCCGGAAATTGGACATAGTTCTACCAGAGGACCCAGCTATATCACTCCTGGGCATATACCCAAAAAATGCTCCAACATTTAATAAGGACACATGCTCCACCATGTTCATAGCAGCCTTATTTATAATAGCCAGAAACTGGAAATAAGCCAGATGTCCCTCAACAGAGGAATGGATACAGAAAATGTGGTACATCTACACAATGGAGTACTACTCAGCTATTAAAAAAATGAATTTATGAAATTCTTAGGGAAATGGATGGATCTGGAGAATATCATCCTGAGTGAGGTAACCCAATCACAAAAGAACACACATGGTATGCACTCTCTGAAAAGTGGTTATTAGCCCAGAAATTTGGAATACAAGAAGAACAACCCACAAACCACAAGAAACTCAAGAAGAAGGAAGACCAAAAGGTGGACATTTCATTCCTTCCTAAAAGGGGGAACAAAATACCCACGGAAGGAGTTGCAGAGATTAACTATGGAGCAGAGACTGAAGGAAGGACAAGCCAGTCTAAATATAGCTATCTCCTGAGAGGCTCTGACAATACCTGACTAATATAGATGTAGAGGCTCACAGCCATCCATTGAACTGAGTACACGGTCCCCAATGAAGGAGCTAGAGAAAGGATTTATGGAGCTGAAGGGTTTGCAGCCCCTTAGGATGAACAACAATATGATCTAACTAGTACCCTCAGAGCTCCCAGGGACTCAACCACCAACCAAGGACTATACATAGTGGGACTGAATGTTCTGACAGCATGTGTATAGTAGAGGATTGCAAATTCGATCATCAATAGGAGGAAAGGACCTCGGCCTTGTGAAGGTTCTGTGCCCCAGTGTAGGGGAATGCCAGGGCCAATAAGTGGGAGAGGGTGGGGTGGCAGGCATGGGGAGGGGGGAGGCAACAGGGGCCTGTTCTTGTTGTTTTTGTTTGTTTGTTTGTTTGTTTTTTGGAGGGGAAACTAGGAAAGGAGAAATTTACATGTAAATAAAGAAAATACCTAATTAAAAAAAAAAGTCTGTATATATGGTCCTTTCCCAAACTTGAAATTCAAGGATTGGTCACAGAAAAAATAAAAAAATAAAAAATAAAAAAGCTCTGCAAAAACAAAATGGTAAAAATGTAAACTTATGTATTCTGGCTTTCTGTAAATAGGTGGAAATCATTGAAAACAAAAGAAACCTGTTTGAATTTTATGTTGAAAGAGAGACCCATGGGACTTGGGGTGTTCCAGCAGGGGAGTATACCATGTCCACCTGCTAGTGACCTTTGGGTGACTAATCATCGAAACCCTTCAAGGTAATCAAGTCAGGATGCAGAGCAGCCAGTTGTTGTCTGTTGCTTGAAAGGTTAGTTTTGAGTGATTGAGTCTTCAGAGTAGCTTCTCTTTAGACCTGACTTCGTCACTGGTTTGCATGGATGCATAAAGCCCTTAGTGTTTGTGGATTCTACGTACGCCTGTTTGCTTACCCGATAACATTTACCTGTAAGCTCCAATCCACACTCTTGGTGCTTCCAAGTTGTCTGCAAACACACACGGGGTGGTAGACTGTGTGGCACTTGTGCTACTCAGCTAAGGATGAACACAGAACGCTTTCCTTCTCGTTCCAGCTTGTATGCTGGATACCCCTTTCCAGATCTATTCAGTGCTGCATTTGTCATAGATTCCCTACCCTTTCCTTTTGTTGATAGTTTTGCTCTTTGGGATGTTCCTAGGGGGCTTGGAGTGTTGCAAGTTATTTGATCAAATTGTGAGCCCTGAGATTGTATTACTTACTGGAAAAAAAAAAAAAAAAACTGTTTCTAGTTGTGGCATGGCTCAGCCGTAGCTTTCTGTTTATTGAAAACTGTTGGTATTCTGTCTGGACTCCACCCCCACAGTTACCTGGCAATAGCCAGGTAGGCCTGGCCCACTATAAAAGGGGCTGCTTGGCCCCTCCTCTCTCTCTTACCTCTCTTGTCTCTTTCTTGCTTCTTGTCCCCTTGCTTCTCCTCTCTCCCCATTCCCTTCCCCCTTCTTTCCACGTGGTCATGGTTGGCCTCTACTTCTCTACTCTCTCCTTTTCTCTGCCTTTCTCTGCCTCTGCTACTCTCTTAACTCTCCTCCCCATGTCCTAAATAAACTCTATTCTATACTATACCGTCATGTGGCTGGTCTCTCAGTGGGAAGGGATGCCTCAACATGGGCCTGCCGAGACATCTCCTTCCCCCACACACAGACAAAACTTATTCTTATATTTTTTTCTCATTTTATGATTACAACAAAAGTAGGATTAATTAAAGTCAACTGTAGGCTAAGAGGTGGAGCAAGTGACCAGTTGACAGGGAGTGAAGATAGAAATTACCATAGAGAGTAAGAGAAAGTTAGGAGAATGGATAGAGAGACTCACAGAAAGTAGAAGAGAGGGACATTCAGTTAGAAGGTTTTTGAGATGATGTGGAGGGGAGAGCTTGCTTTTCCTTTTGGTATGGTGGCTGAGAAGGAAAGTCACCTCAGTGTTTTCTCTACCTCTTGGGGGCTAGCAGGCTTTTACCGGCTCCAACATCTTGCTAAGGAGACAGGAGGACCCATGACAGGCTTCAAATGGGAAGTCCAGGAGACTAGGCCTAAGAACTGGACAAGTCCAGGTAAGCTCAGGCAAGTCAATTACTAGAAAAAACTCCAGGCTTCAGGCAGTTAATTAGAAGCTGTTCTGGCCTAAAGCAAAGGCAGTGGGTCAGCAACAGTTTCCAGGCCCCATGCACCGGTAATGGAATGTCCCTAGAGATGGAGCAAGATAAAAGTCACCTACTCCAGAATCCCATAATGTGCTTTAAATCAGGCCTGCGAGCTCACTTGATTGTCTCTCTATCTTGGTACTGGGGAGGCCCCAGCATGCTGGACTTCTGCAGAATAAAACACTCTTTGTGTATGTTTACATACTATTTGAATCTGGGGTATCATTCTCTGGTGAATCATGGACCCTTGTACTTTCAAGTCTTTATTGGTAAAATTGAACATTTGAGATTTTGTTAAAAAGTGTTGGAGAGATGGCTCAGCAATTAAGAGTGCTTGCTACTCTTCTAGAGGACAAGATTCAGTTCTCAGCACCCATGCTGGATGGCTCATGACCACCTGTAACCTCAACTCCAGGGAATCTGACTCTCTCTTCTGGCGTCCCAGGGCAATGTACACAGGTATACACACTCATACATGTGAGTGTGCATGCACACATAATAAAAAAATATTTTTAGCTGGGTATGAGAGTACACATATTTAATCCCAGCATGTGGGTGGAAGAGACAGAGGCAGAGGCAGGGGCATCTCTGTGAGTCTGAGGCCAATCAGTAATGTATATCAAGTTCCAGGCCAACTGGGATGCGCAGTGAGAATCTATCTTATAAATCAATGAATCATTTATTTTTAAAAATGATGTTATAAAACACATAGAACTTGGGATATAAATTTGAGAAAATATGTGTGCTAATTATTTTTATCCTTTTTGTGAAGAAATCAAGAGAAATGTCAGAAGTACTGAAAATAGTGGGCGAAAGTTCATGTAGCGGCTGCATGCAATTTCAATGAACAAGATTTTATATTGTATCATTGGCCTTCCTTTTAAAGCACAGTACAAAACATGGCCAATAAAGCAGAAGATCTCCATGTTCTATTATTTCCTTCTTCAGAGGCAATGGCCATTACACATTTTTCTGTGCAGCCTGTATTTTATATTTAGTCTATTCTCACCTGTAAACTAGATCCAATGGTATTATGTCAACTCTTGTCATATTTGTCCTTTGGTTTGGGCCTATAAACAGGTCTCCCAGCACAGGGAAAGTGGAGGCAGGAGGATTATGAAAGTTCAAAGACCAGCCTAGTACACAGTAAGTTCTAAGCTAGCCAAGGTTATAGAGGAGCCTCTGTCTCAAAATATCAATCAATCAATCAATCCAAGTTGCTTTCATTTCTTTTAATGACTCTAGCATCTCATCATATAAATAATGCCATATGTATTATTCATCCTCCTACTGATATTTGCAATTACTTTATTGCTATTTTAAGCAGGACTGGAATGAGCATCTTTGAATTTTTCTCCTGTGTACACATGCAAAAAAATTCTTTAAGCACATATGCTTAAAACTGGAATTGCTAGATCAAGGAACGAACATATTTAGTTGGAGGAAATAGATTCCAACTGGCTTTCAAATGCTTAGAGTTTATATTCTTTCACTTAGGCTGTGAGAACTCAGAAAAGGCCTGAAAAATGTTTGTGTTAGACTCTTTGGAGATGTCTATTTGAGTATCTCAAGGCTGAAAAACCCCAGTCTCTTTGGAGATGAAGAACAAGATTTCTCTTCTGTCCAGTGGCTTCTAGTCCTTGTCACACAAGTGGAGGGCTAGGTAGCCACTAAAATTGTGTGTGTGTGTGTGTGTGTGTGTGTGTGTGTGTGTGTGTTTGTATGTTTGGCAATGGGGATAAAACTTACACATGCTAGGCAAGTACTCATCTACTGAGTCATCTTTGTGTTTATATTGGATTAATTAGTTTTGGAGACTGAGTCTTATTCTGTAAGGTTTCCTCAGAACTTGTTATGTAGCATGAGCTGGCCTTGAAACCATAATGATCTTCTTGCTTAAGTTTCCAGAGTTTGGAAATTATAAGCATGGGTTATCACACCTGGCTTAAAATTATGTTTTCAATGCTAGTCTGGATGTGGAAAATGTTTATAGTATAAAATTAAATGAACTGATCCTGTGCCACAACAATCTATACCCAAATACCATCAGGAGAGAGCTGGTCTCCCAGGAGTGCTGACTTGCCTGTGAGCACAGGTAAGACCACCACTTCTGCTCAAATTCCTGGCCCAAGAGGGGCCTGTCCTGAACTGGGGACAGGATCCTTCCGGTTTCTGTCTGCACCCCAGAACTGAATCTGTGCCACAGATGTCCATACCCAAATTCATCCCAGAGAGAACTGGTCTCCTAGGAGTTCTGACACACAAGCTTGCAGGAGGGACAAGCCACAGTCAGAGACAGCAACACCAGCTAACACCAGAGATAACCAGATGGCCAGGGGCAAGGGCAAGAACATAAGCAACAGAAACCAAGGTTTTACTTGGCATCATCAGAACCCAGTTCTCCCACCACAGTGAGCTCTGGATACCCCAACATACCAGAAAAGCAAGACTCTGATTTAAAACCACATCTCATGATGATAATAGATGACTTTAGGAAGGATGTAAATCCTCTTAAAGAAATACAAGAGAACACAGGTAAACAGATAGAAGCCTTAAAGAGCAAACACAAAAATCCCTTAAAGAATTGCAGAAAAAATACAACCAAACAGGTGAAGGAATTGGACAAAACCATCCAGGATCTAAAAATGGAAATAGAAACAATAAAGAAATCACAAAGGGAGACAACTCTGGAGATAAAAAAGCTAGGAAAGAGATCAGGAGTTATAGGTGCAAGCATCACCAACAGAATACAAGAGATAGAAGAGAGAATCTCAGGTGCAGAAGATACCATAGAAAACATTGACACAACAGACAAAGAAAATGCAAAATTCAAAAAGCTCTTAACCCAAAACATCCAGGAAATCCAGGACATAATGAGAAGATGAAACCTAAGGATAATAGATATGGAAGAGCGTGAAGATTCCCAACTTAAAGGGCCAGTAGATATCTTCAACAATATTATAGAAGAAAGGCTAGAGAGATGGCTCAGCAAGTTAGAGCACTAACTCTCTTCCAGAGGACCTGAGCTCAATTCCCAGCAACCACATGGTGGCTCACAGACATCTGAAATGGAATCCAATGCCCTCTTTTGGTGTGTCTGAAGACAGCAACAGTATACTCATATACGTAAAATAAATAAATCTTTAAAAAATTATAGAAGAAAACTTCCCTAACCTAAAGAAAGAGATGCCCATAAACATACAAGAGGCCTACAAAACTCAAAATAGATTGGACCAGAAAAGAAACTTCTCCCATTGCATAATAATCAAAACACCAAATGCACTAAACAAAGAAAGAGTATTAAAAGCAGTAAGGGGAAAAGGTCAAGTAACCTATAAAGGCAGGCCTATCAGAATTACACCAGACTTCTCAAGAGACTATGAAAGCTAGAAGATCCTGGGCAGATGTCATACAGACCCTAAGAAAACACAAATGCCAGCCCAGGCTACTATACCCATTAAAACTCTCAATTACCATAGATGTTCTGTGACAAAACCAAATTTACACAATATCTCTCCACAAATCCAGCCCTACAAAGGATAATAGATGGAAAATGTCAACACAGTGAGGGAAACTACACCCTAGAAAAAGCAAGAAAGTAGTCTTGTTTCAACGATCCCAAAAGAAATTAGCCATGCAAACATAAAAATAATATAAAAATAACAGGAAGCAACAATTACTATTACTTAATATCTCTTAACATCAATGGATTCAATTACCCAGTAAAAAGACATAGAATAACAAAGGATAAGTAAATAGGACCCAACATTTTGCTGCAAATGGGAAACACACCTCAGTGTCAAAGAATGACATTACCTCAGAATAAAGGGCTGGAATACAATTTTCCAAGCAAATGATTCCAAGAAACAAGCTGGAGTAGCCATTCTAATACTGAATAAAAGCAACTTTCACCAAAAGTTATCAAAAAGGATAAGGAAGGGCACTTCATACTCATCGAAGGAAAAATCTACCAAGAAGAACTCTCAATTCTGAACATCTATACTCCAAATACAAGGGCACTCACATTCATAAAAGAACTTTTTACTAAAGTTCAAAGCACACATTGCACCTCACACAATAATAGTGGGAGACTTCAACACCCCACTCACATCAATAGACAGATCATGGGAACCCAAACTAGGAAGAGACATATTGAAACTAACAGAAATTATGGACCAAATGGATTTAACGATATCTAAAGAACATTTTCATCTTGAAACAAAAGAATATACCTTCTTCATAGTACCTCATGGTACCTTCTCCAAAATTGACCATATAATCTGTCACAAAAGAGATCTCAGCAGATACAAAAAGATTGAATAATCCCATGCACCCTATCAGACTACCATGAACTAAGGTCTTCAATAGCAACAAAAACAACAGAAAGCCCATATACTCATGAAAGCTGAACAACATCCTACTCAATGATAACTTGGTCAAGGAAGAAATAAAGAAATAAATTAAAGAAATTTTTAGAATTTAATGAAAATGAAGGCACAACATACCCAAACTTATGGGATACAATGAAAGTAGTGCTAAGAGGAAAACTCAGTTCTGAGTGCCTCCAAAAAGAAACTGGAGAGAGCATGCACTAAGAGCTTGACAGCACACCTGAAAACTCTAGAACAACAAAAAGCAAATTCACCCAAGAGGAGTAGATGGCAGGAAATAATTAAACTCAGGACTGAAATCAACCAAGCAGAAAGAAAAAGAATACAAAGAATCAACAAAGCCAGGAGCTGTGTTCTTTGAGAAAATCAACAAGATAGATAAACTCTTAGCCAGACTAACCAGAGGGCACAGAGACAGTATCCAAATCAACAAAATTAGAAATGAAAAGGGAGATATAACAACAGAAACTGAGAAAATTAAATAAATCATCAGACCCTACTACAAAAGCCTATAGTCAGCAAAACTGGGAAATCTGGATGAAATGGACAGTTTTCTAGACAGATACCAAATACCTAAGTTAAGTCAGGATCAGATAAACCATCTAAATAGAACCCTTAAAGTCCCAGAACCTTTAAAGTAATAGAAGCAGTCATTAAAAGTCTCCCGACCCAAAAAAGCCCAGGACCAGACGGGTTTAGTGTAGAGTTCTATCAGACCTTCAGAGAAGACCCAATACCAATACTCTTCAAAATATTCCACAAAATAGAAACAGAAGGAACACTACCTATTTATTCTATGAAGCCATAGTTACACCGAGTATTCTCCCTTGGAGATGGAATGGTTTCTGTCTAATCAGGAACTTGTCACAATTAACATTTCATAGAGGTTTTCATAAGAGATTTATTTTCTACTTCTACCATGTTGAATGTTCCAAATAGATTTTTAAAAATGGTTGAGGGGGCTGGTGAGATGGCTCAGTGGGTAAGAGCACTGACTGCTCTTCAGAAGGTCCTGAGTTTGGATCCCAGCAACCACATGGTGGCTCACAACCACCGGTAATGAGATCTGACTCCCTCTTCTGGTGCGTATGAAGACAGCTACAGTGAATTACACCAGAGCGAGCAGGGCTGGCAGAGGTCCTGAGTTCAATTCCTAGCAGCCACACACATGATGGCTCATGGCCACCTTTACAGCTACAGTGTACTCATATACATAAAATAAATAAAATAAATCTAAAAAAATGGTTGAGTGGAATTACTTTTAGCTTCAGAAGATGTCATGTATATTTAAGAGACATTTAACTATTATAAATTATTTTGATGACTTAAAAAAGTCAATCACGAGTTGTATATTTTAAAATAAATTTTACTAATTTAATAAAAAAATTAAATTTACAAGGACTAAGAAACCCCAGCTTTGATAGTGCATCTGTAACCAGGAAAACGTGGAAGGGAGAATAACAGTAACAATAACGGCTGCTCTCTACTTTACTTTTACTTTCTCCATTCTCAGGTCTTGTCGACTTTCTCAGAATACAATATTTCTGCAATTGGAGAAAAACTGAATAAGTGTTAAATATTAATAAATTAAATATTAATAAATAAACCACAAAGTTCTAGTCTTTTATTGTTGTTTTTCTGAGAGGACATCTCACTGTGTAGCCCTGGTGGGTGGGGCTAGAACTCAATATGTAGACCAGGCTGGCCTTGAACTTGCAGTGATCTACTTGCCTCTGTTTCCTGAGTGCTGGGGTTCAATGATGTGTGCCATCATGCCTACACACTCCTAGTCTTTGTTAAAACCTCCAAATCAAGAATTATTTTATTATTTTTTTAAAGATTTATTTTTTATTTTTTATTTTTATTTTTATTTTTATTTTTATTTATTTATTTATTTATTTATTTATTTTGGTTTTTCAAAATAGGGTTTCTCTGCGTAGCCCTGGCTGTCCTGGAACTCACTCTGTAGACCAGGCTGGCCTCGAACTCAGAAATCCACCTGCCTCTGCCTCCCAAGTGCTGGGATTAAAGGCGTGTGCCACCACCACCCGGCTTTTTATTTTTTATTTTATGTATGAGTACACTTTAGCTGTCTTCAGACGCACAAGGAGAGGGTATCTGATCCTATTATAGATGGTTGTGAGCCGCCATGTGGTTGCTGGGAATTGAACTCAGGACCTCTGGAAGAACAGCCAGTGCTCTTAACCATCTCTCCAGCCCTAACTTTTAATTAACAAATTTATGCATATCTATGTGTATCTACATGGGGGTATGTTAATATCAGAGTGTAGATGCCTTTGGAGGCCAGAAGAGAGTATTGGATCCCCTGGAGCTGGAGTTACATTTGTGAGCCATCTGATGTAGGTGCTGGAATTAAGTCCTGTGCAAG
This sequence comes from Montemys delectorum, assembly GCA_019843815.1. NCBI lineage: Eukaryota > Metazoa > Chordata > Mammalia > Rodentia > Muridae > Montemys > Montemys delectorum. Next base: position 4,987 of record JADRCD010146447.1, on the reverse strand, counting down.
AGCAGTATGTGCTCTTAACTGCAGAGCCATCTCCTGAATTAGTTCCAGTGACTACCAGTTCTATTGCTCAGTTCCAAAAGAACAGTCTCCAGAGGAGACTCATTTGCATGCGCTTTCTCCCTCCCTCCATCCCCCCACCTCCAAGTCTGAGAGTAGTGTTATAGCAACAGAGAGATTGACATTGTACTTAATCTTGCCACAGGGAAAACGTCAGCCCATGTGACTTTACAGGATGATCTACTAAACCTTTAAGAAACAAATCAGGGCTACAGAGCTGGCTGGCTCCGTGGCTAAGAGAACTTGCTGCTTTTTAGAGCACTGGAGTTGGGCTCCCAGCATCCACATAGTGGTGGAGGGGCTCAGCACCCACCCACCTATAACTTCAGCTCCTGGGAAGCTGGCACTCTTGCTCGGCCTCTCCAGGTACCTGCACTCATGTGTACGTATATGGAGAGACAAACATTCACATAAGCACAAATGAAATAGATCGTAACATATTAACAAACCAGCCATGTTTTACCTGGACCCTTAAAGATGGAATAGGGAATGCTTTCCCAATGAAGCTCAAGGCCTGCATGGCCTATGTACTTAAAGCCACAGTCAGAAATGACACACTGCATGCTCTTTCTTGTTGTTTAGCATTTCATCCTGTTGCCCCTTTACTCCTATCATTGAATCACACAGGAACCTCAAGGCCCCACCTTAATTCTCCATTACTCTTCAAGATTGAGGACCACTCTGGTAACCTAAGACCCATTTTCCAGTGGCATGATGAAGTGGAAGAGAGCAGACAGGTGGTGTCAGGATTAAAGAGTGGCCTATAAACTATCACAGAAGAGCCACAGAGCTGGTAGGACACTGAATGGCATTTGTGTAGGGACGGCTAAAGGGGCTAGGCATTCTGGAACCCGTCAGTATAGATAGGTGCATGGTAGTGGAGAGAATACACCTGTGATATCTGCAGAAATAACAAGCAATGCTTGGCTGTGTGTGCATCTTTAAGATTCAAGGCGATTCATGTGGATGACCACTTTGGAGTAAATGTGAGAAAATTTTGATATCTTACTTTTGTAAGACATCTTGCCAAATTTGACTTTGAATTTCATTTGAATTTGACTTTGGGGAACAAGTTCTCTACAGTAGTAAGTGCATCCGTTGATCTGTGAGGCAAGCTGCTAGGACTGATTTTATCAGAAGAACAAGGCAGTATTTACAGGGTGAATAATAGACCAGTGGGGTTTAAATGGGATTAGGTATAGAAAGTTCATAGCATGGCTATCACTTCAGATTCCGCATTGCAACTAGCCTTTAAGGTACCACCAATGAACCCTTTCTTTTGGAGAGAGGGTCTCATAAACTAGCCTGGCCTTGAACCCTTTATATAGTCAAGGATAACCCTGAACTCTTGATCTTCCTGCCTTCACATCCTGAGTTATGGGATCACAGACATACAGCATGATTGGTTTAGGACAAATAAAAGTGTGTGTGTGTGTGTGTGTGTGTGTGTGTGTGTATGTGATATTGTACATATGTTTGGATTTGTGTAGGCACATGTGCATGTGCTCACATCAGCGTGTGTTGAGTGTAGAGTTCTGCGGTTAACGTAGAGATTTTTCCTTAGTAACTTCCGACCTTATTCACTGAGGTAGGTTCTCTTTGTTGCACCCAGAGCTTGGGGATATGGGTAATCTACATAGCTAGCTTGTTCTGGGGATCCCCTATTTCCATTAGCTTCCCAGGTTGCAATGACAAGTGACAGGCATGCCCATCTGGCATTCACATGGGTTTGGGGAGATCTAAATAGGAGTTCTCATACTTGTGGGAAAGGGGCTTTATCCACTGACCTATCCCCTCAAGCCAAGAAAAATAAACGGTTGAGAGCGTGTGAGGATCTAGATCAAGAGAAGCCTTGCAAGTTGGCATTCTGCCATGGAATTTACCAAGAAGGAAGATAAGCTATTGTATTTCCTGCCGTTCTATCGGGAGACCGTGTTATGGTTAGCCTTTTAATATCTGGCATGTAAACAATATGAAGACAAGGCCAAGAGGGTGGCGTGGGAGAAGAGGCAGTGTGTCTCAGGAAGTCTGCTAGCCAAGTTCACAAACCAAGCTCTGTTTCCTTTCCCATCTGGCAACAACCATCAGGTGACAGGAGATGGGTGGACTCACGCACACACTGGAGCTGTAGAAGAAACAGCATCGGTGGTGCCGTGCAGTACGGCCAGCAGCCTGTGCTCCACAGGACTCCCTGCCCCGCCTGGCTGCGTGCAAGGCCACGCAAAGTTATGTCGTAGTCAGAATTCATGTTCACTGTGGTGGCTTCAAATGCGCGTTTCCTCAGGCTTCAGTTTATGGAAAGTCTGGTTATTTTTGTTTTTGATGATCTACAGTTTGCTGAGGCCTGCGGGCTGTTGGTGAGGAGAGAGGTGGCTGCTTTTCTGGAATTCTTACTCTGTTGGAGAAGATTCTGTAGACAAATTCTTTGATGTTCTTTTTATTGATCCATCCTATGAACTATCAGAAGAAACTTGACACCACAAGCCCAGAGATGTTCATGGGCTGACATCTGTGGTGCATAAGGTTTTGGGTTTGTTTCCTTTTTTAAAGATTTGTTTATTTATTTTATGTACATGACTACACTGTAGCTGTCTTCACACACACCAGAAGAGGGCATTGGTTCTTTTTTTTTTTAATTTTTTTTTTAAGATTTATTTTATTTATTACTATACATAAGTACACTGTAGCTGACTTCAGACGCACCAGAAGAGAGCGTCAGATCTCATTATGGCTGGTTGTGAGCCACCAGGTGGTTGCTGGGATTTGAACTCAGAACCTTCGGAAGAGCAGTCACTGCTCTTACCCACTGAGCCATCTCGCTAGCCCAAGATTTTTTTGTTTTGTTTTGTTTTGTTTTGTTTTGTTTTTTCGGGACAAGGTTTCTCTGTGTAGTCCTGGTTGTCCTGGAACTCATTCTGTAGACCAGGCTGGCCTCAAACTCAGAAATTTGCCTGCCTCTGCCTCCCAAGTGCTGGGATTGAAGACGTGCGCCACCACTGCCTGGCTTTTGTTTTTGTTTTTTAATGTTATCTCATGTAACCCAGGTTGGCTCCAAACTTTTTATGTAGTCAAGGAGGACTTTGAACTTCAGAGCCTCCTGCCCCCACCTCTAGAGTGCTGGGGTTACAGGCATGTATCACTACTCCTGGTTTACCAGGTACTTGGAATCAGACCCAGGCTTCATGAATAATAGACCAAAACTCTTCCAAATTGAGAAGAACCATATCTAACAATTTTTGGCATGTTGCATTTTTTTCCTCTCCCCACTCTGTCTCTCCCCTCTTCCCTCCCCCTCTCTCCCTCTTCTTTATTTCATTCATTTTTATTTTTACTTTTGAAAAGAAGCTGGCTTCAAAATTCTCTGTATAGCTGAGGATGACCTCAGCCTTTAATTTCTTTTTAGTTTGTTTGTTTCTTGTAACAGGGTCTCACTGGGCAGCCCTGGCTATCCTTGAACTTACTATGTAGACTAGGCTGGCCTCAAACTCAGAGATCTGCTTGCCTCGGCCTCCTGGGTGCTGAAATTAAAGGCATGCACCACCAAAGTATTTTTAATTCATCCTTTGAAAACTCTATACATTTTTACAATGTGTTTTGGACAAATCCAATAGAAATCCCTCCTCCCACTTCCTCTCAGTCCCCATACACCTTTCCTATCGTAATTTCTTTCACTTTCTCTTCTTTTTATCTTTGCAATAACCCACCACATCCAGATAGTACTGTCTGCAAGTACATAAACGTAGCGCCATCAGCTAGAGCATAGCCATTATCTACTCCTGACCGTTAAGCCCACTGAACATTACACAAATTCTTTGGTCAAATTAAGCAAGCTTTATTTCCTGTCAGACAGGGCTATCTCTCTAAATCAGACGTTGATAATATAGCATGAGACTTAAGAGAAAGTGGGGCTTCTAGAGCCCAGAAAAACCTAGGGGGTTTTAAGGGCTGGAAGACTTCCAGAGGAATTTTGATTGCATAGCAACTTGGCTTGAGCGTTTTAAAAGTACTTGGCAGAACATTTTATCTTATCAAGGGGCATTCAAGGTGTGAGTCAGACTCCACCGGGTGGGGAGCCCGTCAGATTCCAGAAACACTCGGAAGCACAGTCAGTTTGACAGAAATGAACTCCTTCTGACCTTCTAACAAAATGGCTTCCATCCTTAAGATGTTGTCAGGCTGGTCCATCAGGGACCACACCCCTGAAGAAAAGTTACTTTCTCTCCCTAACTGTCATCAATTGTCAGCAACATCTCAGCTAGGAATGGAGTCATACCGACCGGGTGTTGACTGGCTTCAGGGCCATGACACGTCCAGAAGGCAGCGTTTCACAGCATTCCTTTCCATCCCCTGGCTCTTATGGTCCTTTTGTCCCCTCTGCTGAGGTGTACCGCAAGCCTTGTAGTAGGGTTGACAGGCATGTCCCATTTATGCATGAGTACTCAATGGTCATGGACTCTCAGAACTGTGGCCAGTTATGAGTCTCTGTGTCGACTGCTGCCCCCACTGCAAAGGGAGTCTTTTCTGGGCAAAAACAGCAGTATTAATGTATGTGTATAAAACATAAATGCTTACAAGGTAGTTTGACAGCATCTCCACTTAGTGGTACAACAGAAGCTTTACCCTAGATCATTGGTTCTCAATGTGTGGGTCGTGACCCATCATGGGGGGGGAGGGAGAAGGGTCAAACAACCTTTTCACAGGGGTCGCCTAAGGCCATCTGCATATTAGATATTTACTTTATGATTCACAACAGTAGCAAAATTAGTTATGAAGTAGCAATGAAATAGTTTTATGGTTGGGGGTCACCATAACACAAGAAACTACCTTTTTTTTAATTTTTTTTTTATTAGTTGAAAAACATTTTAAAGTTTTATTGCATTATGATGAGAAAAGTTACATGATTTCAATTTATCTGAATTTGTTAACATTT
>JADRCD010146445.1:28828-42777 GCA_019843815.1 Montemys delectorum | reverse complement strand
AGGGCCAGCCCGGGACACAAAAACCCCCTCTCAAAAAAAAAAAAAAAAAAAAAAAAAAAGAGCTGGAGGTTGAGGGTAAAGTCAACTGCAGACCTGGGGCCTAGGGCTGTTCTTTCCTTGAGTCTTGAAAGAACAGCAAGCAAGTAAGAGATAGTTCTTGTTGTTGTTTTTTGTTGTTTTTTGTTTTTCTTTTGTTTTTTGTTTTTTTGGAGGGGAAACTGGGAAAGGAGAAATCATATGACATGTAAATAAAGAAAGTATCTAATAAAAAAGAAAGAAAGAAAAAAGAAAAAGACAGGAGGCGGAATATGCTTCAGGCCTTTCAGTCTTCCTTCAGTGAGATCTGAGCTCTCCTTAGGAGCACTGTCAAGCAGACTTTGGGTGTAGGCTTGTAGCTGGAAGGTCAACGACAAGGGTTACATGATGACTACAGCTTTCTGTGTGCCTCTGTCTTGTTTCAGCTGAGTCCCAGAGCCAAGCCTGTCTTGTCCTATGCTTTGTCTATGCCTATGCTTTGTCCTATGCTTGTCTGACATAGTTACTTTTTAGTGCACCCTGTGGCAGCTTTGAAGACTCGTGCAAGGAGCCTTACTATCTAACCAGATTATCTGCCTCAGATCCAGAAAACATCCTATGCCCTTTAGCACTCACCTTTAATTCTCTCTCATCTGCCATAGCTCCTGTTCTAGGCCAGCATTATCCTCTCTTCTGTGTCCATGGATTTACCTCTTTTTGGACATTTTATATAATGGAGACCTTCCTTGATTAGTTCCCAATATATTATAAAATTTCATCAGTGTTCATCCATGTTGTGGCATATCTTAATACTTCATTATATTGTACAGATTGATTAATATCCATATGACATGTTGTTTATTCATCAATTAATTCATGGACATGTGGACTATTTCTATTTAAAAGTTACTATGAACGCTCACATGATATTTGTACGGCCATATATTTTCAGTTCTGTTGGGTATTTACCATGCACTAGAACTACAAGGGTCATGTGCCAAGTTTGTGTTCGATATTTAAGAATTTGCTAAATTGTTAACCATAGTTGCCAGTTCTGTTTTACATTCCTCTCAGCACTGCATGAAGGTTGTAATTCTGTAAATCCTTGACAAGACTGGTTCTATAATTATTGTTATAACCATTCTATAGAAATGAAGTAAAAAGATATGATTATTCTTATATAATGGAATGGTATATTGATAATAGTAATACATCATTTGTATTCTTGTTGATCATTTGTATATATATTTTTAGAGGTGTCTATCAGTCTTATGACCAGTTTTAGAATGGATGGTGTGTCTTTTTGCTGTTGTCTTTTAAGAGTTCTTTATTTATTATGTATGTTAGTCCTTTATTAGATATCCTGAATTTAACTATAGTCTCCTAGTCTATATTCTTTTTTTAACCTTTTGATAACTGCAAACTTTGCTACACAAAGTTTTAAATACTTTTTTTAAAGGTCTTGCACTTTAAAATATCTATGTACAAATGCTAGTACTATCTTTCTCTTGGATAAGCTAGTCAAGGAAAGTCTCTTAGTACAACTTAATGAAGCCTGTTGTCTTTCAGGTGGTGACAGGAATACTGTGAGCATACATTCAGCTGTGTTTCTGTATCAGACCATGATATCTGAGTAGATACTCCAAGAGAGTAAACCATGGCTGAGTTTTCAAGGGTGACTCCCATGTGCTGCTGATACCCATCCTGTCGTCAGGCATCCAATGAGGGAAAAAGGAATTTTAAATACTTTTAATGAAGTCTGATTTATCTAGATTGCATTTAAAAACATCTATTTGTCTATGTGTACAATTATTATCTTATGTATGTCTGCATACTAGAGGAGGGCATCAGATCCTGTGTCTAAGCTATAGAGTTTATGAACAGCCATCTTGGTGCTGGGAACTGAACTTATAACTTCTGGAAAAATAGCTAGTGCTATTAACCGATGAGACACTTGTCTAGTCCTGTTTTGTTTAGCTTTAATTCCTTCCTTCCTTCCTTCCTTCCTTCCTTCCTTCCTTCCTTCCTTCCTTCTTCGTTCCCTCCCTCCCTCCCTCTCTTTCTCTCTTTCTTTCTTTCTTTCTTTCTTTCTTTCTTTCTTTCTTTCTTTCTTTCTCTCTTTCTCTCTTTCTCTCTTTCTCTCTTTCTCTCTTTTCTTTCTTTGTGGACTACAGAGTCCAGGACTTCACGAATGTTAGACAACTGTTTTACTACTGAGTTTCACCACACACACACACACACACACACACACACACACACACACACAAACACACACACACACTTCATGTTTGTATTTTTTTAAAAGATTTATTTATTGTATGTATATGAATACATTGTAGATGACTTCAGATAGACCAGAACAGGGCATCAGATCCCATTACAGACAGTTGTTAGCTAACATGTGATTGCTGGTAATTGAACTCAGGACCTCTGGAAGAGGAGTCAGTGCTCTTAGCCGCTGAGCCGTCTCTCTAATCCCTCATGTTTGTATTTTTTTTTTCAATGTTCAGTTTCCTTTAATGACCCCCATCTCCTTTGAAGGGTAGGTGCAGGCAGCTAGGCGACTGGCAAGACATGTTCACTTGAAGATCTTGCCTCAATTGACGGCTTTGCCCACATGCTGGAAGGCCCCCTCCCAGGAAAAGTACTCTCGAACCAGGGTCCGAACCAGGGTCTGGGTCTCCTCGCTACCAGGTTCCAGTTTCTGCCATGTATACGACTCATAGTCCACCTGCCAATCTGGACTCAGCGGAAAGGCAAGCTCTTGGCCTCGGAAGACCCAAACACCAGAAATGGAGCTGCTATTGTTGGTTCCAAAGAGGATAACACTAGCAAAGGCATTCTTCCTCAGTTTTTCTAATCGCTGAAACATTCCAGTGATGAGGTTGCAACTCATGAAGGTCTGGGTGAGCTCTTCAGGGAAGCGGTACTCAGCATACCACAGGGACCAGCCATCTTTATCAAAGAGCTCCCAAAAGTATGGCAGTACCACAGAGAGAGTGTCCTCATTGGAGTACTTACGCTTAAACTCATCCAACACAAAGGTACTCTTGGGCAGGTGAGCGAAAGGATCCTTGGCTTTGGACTCAGCAGCCAATGCCTGCTCACACTCATCCATCTCTTCCGCAGGAGCTGGGGCAGCTGCCTTTTTTCCCTCTTTCCGCTCAGTCTGGGGCTTCTGTTTCTCTTCTCGTGAACCCTTCTCTTTCCTTGGGGTATCCTTTTTAGGCTGGCTCTCTGCAAACTTCTTAGCATTAAACTGAGCCATCTTCTCACACAGCTTCACCTCCCCCAAGATAGCCCTGAACTGGGGCTGGTTAATGCAGGTAAGAAACCATCGGTTGGTATTGGGGAAGGCCTGGCGGAAAGAAGGCTCTAAGACCTGTTTATAGAGCCACAACAGGGTGCAGACAACTGTGATATCAGCCAGTGTCACTCGCTCACCCACCAGAAAAGTCCTTGTCTTCAAGTGAGTGTCCAGCAGCCCCAGGATTCGCTTCACCTCCTCTTTTGCATTTTCAGTGGCCTGTTTGTTGTGGTGCATAATGCCCAAGGTGGGGAACACCCAGGTGCTAGCTGGAGGAACGATGTCACTGTCAGGAAAGCTCACCCACTGCACCACCTGAGCCGCTGCCTCTGGCGTACTTCCCCCGCAGCTCCTCGTTACTTACATAATAGGAGATGGCATTGCTCTCAAACACACAAAATCCATCATCACCTTTAAATGCTGGAACCTTGCCGGCAGGAAATTTTCTGAGAAATTCAGGGGTGCGGTTTGTTTGGCCAAAGTGGAAGTGGGGTGGTGCCGAGAGCACGCGGACCTGAGCCCCGCTGTACTGAGCAGCGATGAGGGCCTTGAAGGCCCTCCAGTTTTCAGGGTATGTGTACAGGGTCCCAGCCGCCATGGTGATTCCGCAGAGAAAGGGGCTCATGTTTGTATTTTTATCATTTCACATCTCCACATCCATTGCTTAGTGCAAGGCGACTTACCTGTTTTCTTCTAAGTGTTTTACAGCTTTAGATTTTCACTTGGGTCTTTGATTCAGATTGAGTTAATTTTTTGCATATGGATATCTGGTTGTCTCAGCATTATTTGTTAAAAATTATTTCCATATGAACCATATGAAATTATCTTAGTGAATTTATTTAAAATTAATTAACTTCTAGACTCTTAATTCTATGCCCTTGGTCTATATTCTTATTTCTGTTGTAAAGCACACAGTCTTCATTGATGAGTCCATGTAGTACATTTTGAAATTAGAAAGCATGAGTATTACCCTACAACTTTACTTTTTTCAAGATGATGTTTTGCTGTTTGGAAGAGCTGTGCATTTCCTACGAAGTCTGGGAAAGCATTTCAGTTTCTCCAACAAGGCGACTGGAACTCTGGTAAGACCTGCACTATGTATCATAATGCCTTACTTTTAGGAGAAACAAGATCATTATTTTGACCAGAACGTCTATTTATTTATTTTTTCGAAACAGGTTTCTCTGTGTAGCCCTGACTGTCCTGGAACTCACTCTGTAGACCAGGCTGGCCTCGAACTCAGAAATCCGCCTGCCTCTGCCTCTCAAGTCCTGGGATTAAAGGTGTGCCACCACCGCCCAGCAAGTGTATTCTTAAAAGGTGTTAAGTGTCTTCATAACAGGCAAATATAAATGTTATTAAACTGTCTCAGATTAATATCAAGATTCTTTCTCTCTCTGAATATCAAAGAATGATTCATTCATTTACTTATTTGTGTATGCATGTATGCATGGTGCCTGTACACGGAAAAGTGTGAAGGTCGGAATATGGTGCTGAATTTCTCCTCTACTACACACCTTTGAGGCAGAGTCTTTCTCTTAACTTGGGCACCCACATTCTTTTAGCTATGCTGCAATCCAGCAAGCCCTAGTAATTCTGGTTTTGAGGGCTAAAGGCAGGTATAGGATTCCCATCTTGCTAGGTGGAAACTCTAGATCTTGGAAATGCACAGCAAGCTGTTAACTGCTGAGACATTGCTCCAGCTTCCTGTACCCTTTTTAGATAGTATCTTCCTTTATGGTCTATGCTGGCCTAAAATTCACTATTCTGCCTATGCCATTCAAGTGCTGAGATTACGGGGGGCAGGTACCACCATGCCAAGCTTGCTTCTCTTTAATAGAACATACCACCTTGTTAAGTTTAAATTTACTTGGGTAAAATGGATATCTGTGGGACACTGTGAGGACAAGTGCTATGTTGATATTTTTTGCTGGATGCTGTATCTTTAGGTGAAGTCCAACATCTTCCCAGTAGAAAGTGAAAGGGGTTATTCAGAAAGGCAGACGATGTCTTGAAAAACTGGGGAGCAAGAGAGGGAGGGTAAGTGGTTCTGATCTGTCCCCAGGGTGATATCTAGGGTGCCAGAATAAGTAAACACAACTTAGCATGTTGTGATATATACATATGAACACAGTTATGAGTCCACTTACATGAAGTGCTCGAAATCCTGGAGCTGAGAATATAAAGTACTCAAAAGGTGGGTCATTTTTTAGGCTGATAGAAATCTTCCAAAGAGAAACTGTGGTGATATCTATGTCTTAAATGTTTAATAATATATTTACATGTGTACATTTAACAACACAGACATTTATTGCTGTTCTTTATTCACCAAGTCACCTTAGAGTCAGGGGAGGGGTGGTTTATGTAGTTTCAGATGTTGTGTCCTCCACCCAATTCTGCCTGGCTCACTTTTCTAGAGAAAGTCTTCTCATTCTCTGTCCAGGCTGTGAGTTCCAGTTAGTCACTTGAAGGATGCCCATCCAGGAATACCTTTATGGTATTATCTTGCCATGCTGAGGTTAAATGATGTAGCCAAAGGTGGCTATACAAGTGAATAGTGGAGAGCCAGTACATGAAGGCAGGAAGTGAAAGGAAGTGTACTCTGTCCCCTTGCAGAAGTCAGCAGGGAGGCAGGGAGGCAGGAAGCCAGGTAAGGGCACTATAGCAGAGGAGTGACTGATACAATCATTAGCTTCATGAGCTGCACCTCCTCGCCATCCAACTACTTCTAATGACATTTTATTTTTCCTCTTGATTTCCGTTCCTCTCATAAGAAAACTAAGATTAGAGCCCAAGGTCTAATTTGAATATAGATTTTATTATAAATAACATCCACACTATTTAAAATGGAAGTATCTGTACATATTGCTCTATTTATAAATGATTTATATTTGTGAGAAGTACATTTTTAGGTATAACCTTTAAAACCTCATTGGAAAACAGCTGCACTATTTTCTTTGACCACAAGAGGGCAATTGTGTCACGTGTAAAAAAATGCCTGTCTACCACTTTCTGAACAGATGGCACATTTGTTAGACTTCATTGGATGTATTTTTCCTTTATTGAAGCACAAGGGAATTTCACATTTGCAGGTAGGATGGGCAAAGATAGTTAAAATTTTATACTGTAATTTTATCTCTTTGTTTATGCTGATAAAGGTAGCAATGGCAATTGATTTCTCTTCCTTTGTTGCTGTTTTGAGGGATTAGTGTGTGAACAAGCTTAGGTGAGCGATCTCCATCACTACGACCCTGCAGAAGATGTTCCGTTGATTTTTGCATTTAATTGGAAATGTCACAAAGCTAATGCAAAACTCATCTTCAACCAAGCCCTCCAGTACCTTTCAGATCCTATTGTTCCCAGGACGTCCTTGTGTTTTATCTGCCTCTGCTCCTTTAAGTAGTTACAATCCAGCAAGCTTTCTGTGCGAATGATGTTGTATGACCTTTCTTAACCCTATGATCATAGAAACTCTGAAGTGTCCCTTTCACAGATGGGCTGAATCCTGCTGGGTTCCTAATGTCCTTGCCTCCCTCTGGGTTCTTCAGCTCTTAACTCAAAGCTAATCAGCTCCCTCTTCCCAAGGTGTGATGAAGCAGAGATTCATGCATTGTAAAGGTAGACAGTTTTAGGATTCTTGCCTTGGGCATATGTGGTTTATCATGCTGTATTGGCCCGTGCAGGCTTTTCAAATTAGCTGTCAACACTTAAATGCAAATAGTTCTCATTAAAGATCCAGATTTCTTGCATTTCTGGCAACATTGGACGGTGTAGTAGTGCTAGCCCGAACAGTTGCTGTGACTATCAGGGCAATCACCTTCTTTGTGGCTGTGTAGTCGCTACCCACACAGCCCCTCTCCTGCTTTGTTTTAGAAACAAAGAGAAATGCCTTGGTAATCGCATTTGAAGTTTTGTCAAACAAATAAAAATGGTAATTTAAACGGGGGAGAGATTCATGGCTTAACAAAGTCAAGACTAAGAGAAATAAACTGACCTCGCAAATTTCTAATTTCAGCACCTGGGAGAGCTCCATCTTTGGCCTAAGAGGGCTTCAGGTTGGACCTTATACAAAGTGCCTCACAAAGTTTCTTTCTCACCTGTCCTAGGATGCACTCACTTTGTTGTCCCGGTGCCCTGCTTAGCAGGATGTGATAGCACTCCCTAGGACGTCGGCCACACCCTAAGTTTTTTTTTCTTTCTTATTTTCCCGTTGAGAGGGGTGGCCCACGGAACCCCTAACTAGCCTGTTGGAAAGTCACTGCCTGACTGGGCTGGGAAGAACAGGTTAGAAAAGAGCAACTGGAGTAGCGAGCTGAGGCTCCTGGGCTTCTGACACGGATGCCTCTCCAAGTCTGCTCTCCTGTTTCAGTGGCAGATGAGCCAAGCTCAGCCTACAGTGGCTAGAAGGGCAGACAGGAAATCCATTTCCTGCTGCGTGAACATCGGCAAAACGCCCAAAGCAAACAGCTCAGGAAGTTTGCTTTAGTGGAGACAAACTTACAACTTTGCTCCTTCAAAGCCCTTGTTTGCAAGACAAAGCCAAGGTTCACTGGGGATTTCTCAGCACCTTGGCTTCCACAGGCAGTCACTGGCCTTTTGTTACTCGAGACACAGCTGCTGGCTTTAAGCTTTAGGGATGGAGAAGAGACTCCACTGCAGGCTTAGTCAGAATGCTCACTGGGGTTGAGTTTATGGGGTTTCCATGGGGCGAAATTGAGGAATTTAGGGAAAATGAACAAACCACAAACATCTTAAGATCTTGTGAGTCTGGAGTGCTCTCTCATATCTTATTGTGGAGTAAGGAGACCAGAAAAAGAAATTGAGCCCCGTGGTCTGTAGAGACAGATTCAGGATTGTCATGGATTTGAGGTCAGTCTGAGGCACATAGTGGGAGCCTGTTATCAAAAAACAAACCTAAGCAAAAGAATATATGTGGAAATTGAGTGCACAAAGGTGCTTAAAGCAGGCCCTTCAATGAGTAGAATGCATTTAAGACACATCTTTTCAAGAGATGCCACTGAATGTCACCTGTACAATGGCCAGTTTATACTTAGCAGAGTAGATCTGTTAGCGTGAAAGGAAAGAACTATAATAATTGGTAATATTTGAAATCGAAAGGAATGTGGCTTAAAGGTAGAATTTTGTGGATTAAAAAACAACTAACAAGCACAGATGTTCTGTTGCTCTCTGTTCCGTAAACACTTTCCTGTGTAGGACATGAGGGAAAGGAGATATATTCTGGGAGAACACAATAGAGAACCCGTACATGCCAGGAGGCACCATGGGGATTGGGTAAATGGCTAGCTTTGTTGAAGGAGAACTTGAAAGCAAGAGGTCAGGACGCATGCTTCTGGTGGAAATCCCTCTGGTGTTGAGTCCCAGCTATGATGCTTTCTCTCAGGGCAATGTTGAGTATGCTAAGTACTTCTTTAAAATTCAGTTTCTCCTCCTGCTAGAAATGGTGTGAGGCGAGGAGAGACCTGGTCTTTGCCTATAGTAACATCAATGATGGGGCTGACATTCAGACACACATGACCTGTTTGAAATGGGTTTCAAAGCCCTGCCACCTTCCCACTAGTGAAAACACAAACCACATGAGCGTCTCCTTCTGTTCTACCCTTCCCAACATTTTATTTTGGTGCAGGCTTAAGTTAGTAGACTAGGTTGTTCCATCCTAGCTGCTTAGGAGATGAGTCCCTTTTCAGAAAATGTCCTTTTCCCATTCAGGTTTTCCAGGTTTGTGATCCAGATCTAATTCTTTCAAACAGAATTGTTGACTTTTCTTGATTATAATTCCACTAACCTTAGGCTTTTCTTCAAGTGTCTTATTCTCAGGCTGACAACGTCTTCTGTAATTCTCTTCTTCGTCCTTCAAAATGTGGCATGGTTCTCCCTCCCTGCTAATTGTATTCCTCTCAAACTATACTTTCTCAGAAGGTACCCTATGAGGTTCAGCACTCAAATAAATCCAGAAAAAGGTTGCTTGTTTAAACTGAGTTTTACACTCATGTGTACCATCATTTTCTCAATGGGTATGACTTCATACAGAGATTTTCCAGTGTTTGGCCTAGACATTGCATATGCGTGTGCTCATGTACTTGTGTGGGTGCACTTACCTACGTGGCCACACACAGAGGCCAGGGGTTAGCACTGGAATGTTGTTTTGTGACCACTTCACCTTGTCTTTTGAGACAGGGACTCTATCTATTTTTCTCCCTTTAACACTTTTTTTATTTGTAACTTTTAAAAAAGAAAATATAATTACATCGTTTCCCCCTCCCCCTCCTCCCTCTACCCTTTCCCATCACTTCTCTCTTCCCTCACTTCACAAATTCATGACCTCTTTACCAGGTCTGATTTAGCTAGCCATTTTGTTGAGTTTCCATGGGTGTAGTTTCCCTGAGACAGGGTCTTCTACTGAACCTGAAGCTTCCTGTTTGGCTAACCTGCCTCAGGAGTTGGCTGCCACTAGCCTCTGGCACTGGTCCTATAACCATGCATTGCTTTCTGTACGCTACAGATAAAACTCCAGTCCTCATAGTTGCATAGCAAACGTGTTACCCACTGAGCCATCCTCCCTATCCTTAGATGAAGAGATTCCTCCCCTCTCATCTTTTCTCTCCCTTACATCCCTCCTTCTTTTTCCCACTTTCTTCCTACCTACTCCCTTTCCATTTATTACATTATGTGACTTGTCTTTTTAAATATATTTGATTATTTTAAAAAAACCTCACTAGTAAATAAAAACATTTACATGCCCAAATTAGCCAGACCCAAATTTTGCACAACTTAATGAACTTGTGTTCGGTTAGAATCGCCTTACTTAAAAAAAAACAAGCCAAAACAAAATATATTTCATGGGACTTGAATACCTTGGTGGATGTTTTCTGGTGGATACAGCTCTGACCATTACAGTTAAGGTTACTGAATTCATAATCAGGATTCACCGAAGGCCAGACTCTGGGGCTAATTGTATTCCCCATCTGGCTGTGATGAGGGCAACAGTCATCCCAGCCACAGCTCTGCAGAACTCAAATTTTGCATTTAGATTTGTCCTATTGCTGTCTTGCCTGGTCCCTAAGACCTTCCTTCATGAGCCAGTCCAGTGAGTGCGATCCTCCTTTGTCCTCTTCGGCATTATCTTAATTTCTTTGACCTGGTTTGGCATTGCAAGGTCTGGCATCTGACCCTGTTTCCAAACTCAACTTCATATTACTTGTTTCTCCCCAAGGCACTACTTGCTCCTATCTGGATCTTTTTCTCACTTTGCCTTTCTTGATAGGCCAATCTGGGTGTCCCACTCTTGATCTTTGGTTCTATGCCTTGCTGACCTAACTTAACCCTGTCAAATATTTGGTAGATTCAAAGATTTCGGGCCTTGAGACCAGACAAAATGAGTTCAAATTCCAATTTGACCACTTTATAATTATAAATACTTGGCAAGCACCTTTGCTCACTGAGCCATCTCACTGGCTCTCGAGTCTTAGATCTAATAGGTGGCATGGCATTGACCCTGACAGTAGGAATTGCTTCCTGTGTGTGCGGATTTATACGAAGAGGTGTCTCCTCTGCCTTTCTTGGAGTGTGGGAGAACAAAAGTCCCCTGACGCCCACCCCCCACTCCAATTTCCCTTCAAGGAATGAGGAATGCCAAACCAGAACTACATTTTATTGTTCTCTGGAGAACTTCCTTCATTTTCCAGACCTTCCTCCCCCTTTCCCTTGCCAGTTCTTCAGAAGATTACAATGTGTTTAATCGTTTTGTATCTCTACCCTCTAACAGAGGCGATCGCAGACTGTTTGACTATACATCTCTTCAGTTTGTGTTATTAAAACTGTTTTTTAGTATTAAATCTGAGTCCTCTTTCTAAAACTTTGAGGCACAAAACTAAAAAACAGAAGAAGATAGATCTGAGAGCTAAATACCCCTCTCCCCTCCCTCTCTACATGGGGTGACTGACATCTAGGGACACAGCATGTTACTTCTCTTAGGATGCTGAACGAAATAAAAACTGTTTGTAGGAGGAAACATGATTCTCCATTTATTCGTGGAGACTCAGACAGTGTCTCAGGGAAGCAGATGTTTTGTGCCATAATTCCTCTTGATGGCACTGGAACCTTAAATATCGCTGCGGGTCCAGTGTTTCACATTCAAAATCCTATTATCTAGGTTAGCTCATCTGTATTCAAAAGATCAATGTTGCATTATTACAAAGATCCTTTCAAGTGTAAAAAGGATGGCACTTCATTACAGAAAGTAAAAGAAACTAATCAAACTTTCTTGGTGAAATCATTGACTTTTTTAAGTAAAGGGCAAATTTAAGATTTTGAAAGTCCGAGATGCGAGAGAATTCAGTGGTTTGGGCTCACGCCGGCATGCATCTGGTTGTATCATGTGGTCTTGGATAACCCAAAGAAGAAAGAGCTTTCTTGAAAGAGTCTCAGTGCTTCCAGCTGTTCTCATTTCTTCTGTTACTGCTTGGTTGTGCATCTTGGAAAAGAAATGAGATGCTGGTAGGAGAGACAGAGAGAGGGAGAGGGAGAGAGAGAGAGAAAGAGAGAGAGAGAATATCTATAAGGTATGATATACAGCAGCGTCTAAACCTGGTTAATACATATTGCTAGGCAAAATGACTAAATATTATACATTCACTATTTTTTACTTTTCTATTGGGAGAATGGAACTCAAACCCTCACTCTGGCTAGATGCACAATTCACTAGATGTCCACTGTCCCAAATTTTATTTCAACAGACAGCTGTTGTCTCATTAGGAGTGGTTGTGTGTATTGTTGATTAACATGCAGATTGTTTAGTGGGGAGTGCATTTAGAAGGAGGAACGATAGAGAAGAAGGGAAGAAAACAGGACTGTGAGAGAGAAGCTGAGTCAGCAGGCACGTCCCAGGGCACACACGTGAGGATGAGGAGCTAGGGACCTAAAGTGGCTTTTCCCATAAGTCTTGTGTGAGAAAGGGTGAACTTGTCAGCGTTGTAAGAAGTTTATTAATTACTTTCCTCATTGCTGTAACCGAATAACCTGACAAGAAGCAACTTAAGGGAGAGAAAGGGCTTAACTTGCCTTCCAGTTCACAAAGGGCCACCATTTACTGCGGAGGGGAAGGCACGGGGGCTCTAGTCACATCACATTCACAGAGAGCAGAGAGGAACTGGAGCAGGAATATCAAACCCACACCTGGCTTCATTTCTCCCACAAATTTCTCTATTTCGTTTTGGTTCTGCCGTCTTACAAAACAGTGCCAGCAGCTTTCCACCAAGTGTTTCAACACCCAAACTTCTGCGGGGATGCTACATTCAAGTCAGGGTAGTAAACTAGCTGCCTGGGAGAAGGGCTTTGTAAGACATGGATCATTGTTGGTACGTTTTTAATTCACACATGAATACTTGTGGGGTGCCTTGTGGTATATACACATGAATGATTAGGTTAGGGTAGCTGTCATGTCTTTCACTTCAGATGTTAACTGTTTGTGTTAGCAACCTTCAAAATCCTCCCTACTAGGTTTTGAATCATCGTTAACCATAATTTCCCCACTGTTACAGAACACTAGCTGTCTCCCTAGTACTGTTAATTATTCTCTCTCCATTTTCCATTCTCTCTCCAGGTTCTGGTAACCACTATGTGACTGTACCAGTTTTGACACCAATGCTTTAGATTCTACACTGAATGAAAACCTACAGTGTTTGTCTGTCTATGGTTGACTTATTCAACTAAACACAATGTCTTCCACATCCAAATAACAGAATTTCATTCGTTTCTGTGGATGAACAGCATTCTGTTGTATTTCCGTGCCACATTTTCATTATATACTGACCTGTGGCTGGATACTTGTGGCTCCACATCTTGGCTTTTGTGAGTAATGCTGCAGTAAACCTCCATGTACTGATACCTCTTTAGACTGATTTAATTGCCTTTGGATATTTATTCATTAGTGGGATTGTTTGATCCTTCAGTATTTCTGTTTCTACATTTATAAGGAGCCTCCATGCTA
This sequence comes from Montemys delectorum, assembly GCA_019843815.1. Classification (NCBI taxonomy): domain Eukaryota; kingdom Metazoa; phylum Chordata; class Mammalia; order Rodentia; family Muridae; genus Montemys; species Montemys delectorum. Next base: position 29,449 of record JADRCD010146445.1, on the reverse strand, counting down.
ATGAGCATCATAGAAGTACTGGTTTACATTAACTAAAACCACAGACCTTCATCCCCCTGCCTCCACATTCTTGTCAACATTATTTATTTTTATTATTATTATTATTATTATTATTTTTATTATTATTATTTTGTCTTTTCATTAATACCCATTACACCTGGGGCAAGATGGCATCTTTCTGTGGTTTTGACTTAGATTTCCCTGATGACAGCACTTCTAATGGCTACCCCAAAGAGAAATGATTCCTAAGGTCTATTGGTAGGCAACATTCCCAGAAGCCTTTTATTTCTAAGGTGCTCACTACCCTGACCATCTTCAGTTGAAGTCTTTATTCTTTTATAGGCAGCTGGACTGTGACAAGTGCTGGGGCAAAAAAGTGATGAGTGACAATCTTACTTTAAATATCTATCTATCCATCTATGTATCTATATATCCATTCATCCATATCTGTCCATCCATCCATCTACCCATCCATCCATCTACCTATCTATCTATCCATCCATCATCTGTCTTTCTGTCCGTCCATCTACCAGTTACCCACCCACTTATCTATCCATCCATCCATCATCTATCTTCTATCTATCTATCTATCTATCTATCTATCTATCTATCTATCTATCT
>JADRCD010146445.1:0-25430 GCA_019843815.1 Montemys delectorum | reverse complement strand
GTGTGTGTGTGTGTGTGTGTGTGTGTGTGTGTGTGTGTGTGTGTGTCTGTTTGTGCTTGTGGCTATGGCCAATATAAAGTGTCTTCCCCAATTATTTTGCACTTTACTTTTTGAGACAGGATCTCTTACTAACTCTGGAGTTTGTTGGTTGGCTAGGTTGTAAGTCGAATAGCCATCGAGCCCAGAGATCCTTTTGTATAGCCCTCCCCTGTGCTGAGATTATAAATCTGCTGCATCAAGCCTTTTAATGTGGGTTCTGAGAACTTGAACTCGAGTCCTCTTGACTGAATGGCAAATTTATGAACCATCTCCCCAGCCTTCAAGACAGTATTTTAAACAAGTAGAAACTGAGCAAAGCATTTTTAGTTTAGACAAATATTAATTATTGTAGCCCCTTCTTCACAACTTCTGGACTCTTCAGGCTCAATTTTAATATCTCAACTGACCAGATGTCTCCCATAAATACTCAAATATGCCCAGAGGAAGTGATGGCACTCTTGTCCCTTCCCTTATGGACCATATTATCATTTGGACAATTATTTCTTCTTCTTTTTTCCTCTCTCCTCCTCCTCCTCCTCCTCCTCCTCCTCCTGCTCCTCTTCCTCCTCTTCCTCGTTTTTGCAAGAAAAGGTTTCTCTGTGTAGCCCTGGCTGTCCTGGAATTCACTCTGTAGACAAGGCTGGTCTAACGTGGAGATCTACCTGCCTCTGCCTCCCAAGTGCTGGAAATAAAGGCGTACACCACCACACTCAGACTGGACAGTCTTCTTTTTGGACCCTGATGTTATCTACTTCACTATTAATGTAAAATGAAACCAAATTCTGTCTATTGGAAAAGAAAACTGTTCTTTATCCCACAAACAAGTGTTTTAACAGCTTGTAAGTAAGAACCTCATGTTCTGGGCTGGAGAGATAGCTCAGTGGTTAAGAGCTCCGACTGCTCTCCCGAAGCTCATGAGTTCAGATCCCAGCAACCACATGATGGCTCACAACCATCCGTAATGAGATCTCATGTCCTCTTCTGGGGTGTCTGAAGATAGCTACAGTGTACTTACATGTCATAAATAAATAAATCTTAAAAAAAAGAATCTCATGTTCTGGTTATCTATTGCAGTGTAATAAACCCAATGGGCTGTAGTGGAGACACTTGCTTTAGAGTCAGAAAACTCTTAGCTTTGATCCTCATCCCTAAACAAACACAAACCTAACACTTTTATTTATTTATTTTGTATGGTGTGTGATTGTGTGCACATGCACACACGTGCTTGCACCATGGTACGGGTATGGCGGTCAGAGCATAATCTGCAAGAATTGATTTTGTCCTTCTACCACGTAGATTCCAGGGATCAAATTTGTACTGCCAGTGAATCTTGATGGCAAGCACCCATCTCACATGCTTCTAGTACTTTATTATTACATGTGTTATGATAGACGTTATGATGATATGTGGAATGATAACGCAATAATTATGGCTTGCAAATCTGTAGGCTGACTCAATTCTGTTGGGTGGCTCTTGCTTGGGTCTATCATGGGTTCACTGCCATATTGGCAGTGAGACTGGCAGACTTGCTTTCCAAGATGGTCTCATCATTCAACATCTCTGGCCCCTGGTGTGGGATGGTTGGAATAACCAGTGTCTGGTTTGTGGCAGATTAGAGATCTACCTTTCTACAGGGCCTCTTCATGTGACTTAGGTTTCTCACAGCATGGTAGTCTCGGGGAAGCTAGATCTTTTACATGGTAGCTAACTACTCTGGTGAAGTAGAGGCTGCCAGTGCTTTCAGCTCTAGGCACAGAGGCTGTTAGAGAGCCAGCTGCATTTTATTGATCAGAATTGTCATAGAGCCCACTCAGATGCAAAGGGCAGGGATATGGGTTTGGATGCACAAGAACGGGGAAAAAATTACGGCCACCTGGCCCTCTGCTACAAGGTCTCCTGATGATAATGTCTAAAGTCACCTCTTAAAATGTGGCTGAGGAGTCTAACACAGGAAAAAGGACATTATAGTCTACTAGGCTATTGCAGAGGCCAGGAGGTTCCCCCCGCCCCATCTTGTGGCTGTTATTGCAATTTATAATCTCCTAATAGCTTTTATAATAGCTGTCACCCACTGTGGGTACCTATCCATCAGTTGCCTCACATCTGTATTTCATAAACTCCTATTAGGATGCTGTCTCCTATTTGTATCAATTCCTTTGTGAATCAAAAGGCAGAATTTGACTTATGTTAATGGAATTTTCATCCTTTTGGTGTAAGCTGGCTATTGTTTAGACAGCAACTGTCTTCAGGACACGTGGGCAAATCGAAAAGTGCAGTCACAGCTCTCATGGGGTTTTGTAGCCTACCTTTCTCAGGCCAATTCACCTCAGCTGCAATGAGGCTCTGAAGCACATAAAGGTTTGTGTGTGTCAGCTTTCTGTCCCAGTGACAAGATATCTGATATTATCCACTAATAAGGAAGAAAAGCTCATTTCAGCTAGAGCTTCGGAAGTTTCTCAGTCCATGGTTGGTTGGTCTTGTTGCTTTTGGATTTTTTGGCAAGGCAGAACACTTTGGTGGGTGCATGCTCTGGAGGAAGTCTGTTAGTCTCTTGGCAGGAAAACAGCCTATGGGTGAAAGGGGAGGAGAACAGAATCCCAGTCTTCTATGGAGACTGTGGGCTAAAGGCTTCTATTGGGACCTGCCTCTTCTAGGTTCCAAATAGGGTCAAGTTGGAGAGCAAGCCTTTAATGTATGATCTATTAGGGGACATTCCATGACAAAAATAGCAGAGGCTCAAGGCATTGTCCTCAGAAAAAGACTGAAGTTTTGTGTGTGCATTTCCAGGACTTCTTTTTTTCATCTGACTGCAGTTTCAGTGTCAGTTTTAACGGCCATTTAGGAAGAAAGCCATACCATATTTGCTCTTAACATTCTGAACATGTTGATGTGTTAGAATGTGACTTCTGGTGCAGAGGAGAAGGGCTGTTGCTACCAAGTATGAGGACCCAAGTTCAAGCTCTGGAATCTATCTGGTAGAAGGAGAGAACTGACTCTCACACTTTGTGCTTTGACCTCCACACTTGCATGCTATGTCGTACATGAACACATCCCCCCCTTCTACTAAATACATGTAATAAAGAAAAAAAACCCAATTGATCATATTTCTAACACACTTCCTGAGTGTTTGTATTAGTTTAATTGCTTTTTCATAGAAAATTCTGTGTATCTGTATGGATTGTCCTCCCATCCAATAGCTTGCATCATTGGCTCTCTTATTGACTTGTCTCTTTCTAGTTCAATTCTCCGTGAGTGAGTCAGTGCTAGCTTCAGACTTGAAAGGAAACATTCTGGCTTTTCTGCCTTAAGTATTCTGTTTGCTGTAACTTTCTGTTTTGAAATTATTTATCAAGTTAAGGAACTGCCTTCCACTCCTCCATTTTACTGCCTGTGTTTTATTTTTTTATTATTTTTATTGCATATTGACAAGTCATAGCTGAATTTTTTGGGATCAAAGTGGTATAATTTTTTTTTTCATTTTGAGACAACATCTCATCCTGCCTGAGACCTGGGAACACAGGTGTGCCCCAGCACACTTATGTCTGATGTGATAATTTCTGAATATAACGTGGAATGATCACATCAGACTGCTAAACTCTCTAAGTTATCTTGCTACTTTAGTTGCAGTGCCTAAAAGCATATTTAATTGAAAATAGGGTTACTGAATGAATAGATCGTAATTCTTTAATCAGTTATTGATAAATTATAATAGTCTCTATCACTAAACCTATGGCTTTATACCTTGTTATTACTGATTAATAATCCATTTGCAGATGAATAACAAACTGATGCTTACATGCTTGTTAATGGCCATTTGAATTTATAAGTCAAGAAAAGTAGAATTGGAAAAATCTGTAGGTACAAAACATTTATTAAATCAGATTATTTTTCTGTGTCATGATAGCTATCAAGTAAACTGATCAAAAAGTTAACAGGAAGGATAGTACAACATTTGTTTTCTTTGTCTGTTTTGTGGTCACTGCTATATAATTCATTGCATTTTATAACTCACAGAGATGAGGACATTATGCTTTAGAGAATGATTTTATTTTTATTTTTAATTATGTCTCTGTGTGGGTTTGTATAAGAGTGCAGTGTCCAGCAAGGCCAGAAAAGGACGTCAGATTTCTTGGAGCTGGAGTCACAAGTACTTGTCAGCTGCCCACTTGGGTGCTGGGAACTGAACTCAGCACATCTGCCAGTGTGATGATTGTTCTTAACTACTGAGTGCCGCCCAGTCCTGTCTCTATGCTTTTTTACTGGTGGGTATTCAAAATGTGTTCTGTAGCTCAATCTCGTGTGTTTTCTTCTGAGATCGAGAGAATAAATACTGTACTTAGAGACTTCTAGAACAATTTCTCATAGTTGTGACATATTAGTGAGTGACATATTAGTGGGCTCTTCCCATCAAATTGAAAGAGTCCTGTTGGTGATGCCACACCAGCACGGTGAGTTACATGCACACAGCAATCACCTTCAAGTCTCAATAGGCAGAAACTAACAAACAAAATTGTGTTCAGTCTTTACCACAAATTGCTTTCAGAAACCCTCAATGGGAGGATGACTACAAGTTGGTCAAGTGCAGTTACACACTCCATGTACATACACACACATTTACACATCAAGCTGTTGTTATATCCATAACTATACCTGTTGTAATACTGTGCACCCACACAGCTGTCTGAAACCTTGCTCAGTTACAGAATCTTCCACCAGAGAGAAATTAAAATTTATTTCTGAAGAGAATGAAGCTTTTTCCCCCGTTGGGAACTTTCTCATCATAGGATATCAGAGGCATTGTGGACAGACAGGACAGCTGACAATCGCTTAGGAACTCTGTAGCTTGCAGACAATGATCTATTTTTAACAGTTATTTTTTAAGCCACTGTATTCAAGTCTAGGCACGGCTTAAGCTAGCCTTTCTATCTAGAAATAATACCTATTTTTTAAAAAATGTTTTCAGATTTTCCATTTACTGATGCATTTCTGAATTGAAAAATGAGGTCTTGGAGACTTCTTCCTTCTCCTCCCTATTCACTAGAAGAAGATTCTAAGTATTTTTATAACTGTTAGCAAACTTTTTGCCTCTCCTCCATCCCCTCCTTTCCACCCACCATTCCCTCTCTCTTTCTTCATTGCTTTCTGGTTTATTGTTTATTTGTTTTGGTTTTGTTTGTTTGTTTTAAGACAAGGTCTTGGGTAGACCAGGCTAGTCATAAACTCACAATGTAGCCAATACTAGCCTTAAACTCCCGATCTTCTGCTTCCGCCTACCAAATGATAGGATTATAAGAGTGCACCAGCAGGCCTGTCTGTGCCTCCTTCACTTTCCTTCCCTTCCCTTTCTGGCAGTGGTTCTCAACCTTCCTGGTGCTGGAGGGCTTTAATACATGTACTCATATTGTGGTTACCCCGAACCATAAAATTATTTTGTTGCCATTTCATAACTATAATCTTGCTACTGTTATGAATCATAATGTAAATATCTGATATGCAGGATATCCAATATGCAACCGCTGTGGAGGTTAAGCTCCTACAGGCTGAGAACCACTACCTTAGTTTCTCATGTGGTCCGGGTTTGTCTTAGATTTCTGATCCTCCTGTCTCTACCTCCTGAGTGCTGGGATTACTGGCAGACACATTTGGTTTATATGGTTCTAGGACTTCAACCCAGAGTGTTGTGAACGCTAGGCAAGCTTTCTCCAAACTGAGCTATACCCCCAGGCTTGTGCTTCATATTCTGCTTAACTTTATTCACTAAATTCTCTAACTTGTTCTTGTGCTGTGGTCACTGACGGTGAAAGGCATTTTAGGATCGCATTTGAGTATTAGGTTGAAGGAATAAACGAGATTTGTCCTTATGCTAGTAACTACTTCATTTTCCTGTCTGATCTGATCCTAACTATATAGACCAATCATGTTCTGAATGTTAATGCAGATAAAATGTTTTTACATTCATGAAAATTACACTGTGCTAACACTAAGGGGAACCAGCTTGGCCCTGAAGGAAAAAGACAGAGGCAGTAATTTCAAAGGCACTTGAACAACAATACTCAAATAAAATTAATTAACTCCCCTTTAAACAAATTCTTTTAAGTTTTCATGGCAATTTGATCGTGTGTAAAAATTCTTAGCCTGTCTTCTACAGGAAAGGCATCCATTCACTGTGAACCTTAAAGTTAAGAGGAAAAAGAGAGACCTGTAAGGAGAAAAGGGGGTGCCGTTAACCCTGGGCAGAACAGAAAAGCATTGTAGTTGCATGACATATGTTAAAAGGCCCCCATGGAGCAAGCTGAACTTGCTACTGCACTGATTCTCAACCTGTGAGTCATGATCCCTTTGATAAACCTTAGGCTCCAAAAATATAGTTACATTACGACTCACAACAATAGCAAAGTAATAGTTATGAACTATCAATAAGATACTTTTATGGTTGGGGTCACCACAACATGAAGAACTGTATTAAAGGGTTGTAGCATTAGGAAGGTTGGGAACCCCCGCTAATGTCAATTCTAGTGTAAATTTCCTCACAGGACATCAAGAGATAGGCTGGCTAAGAGGAAATCTGTGGTTATTCCCAGGCATACAGTGGGTATTTATGGAATATATTTGGCTGGGGGGTTGGTCATGTGCTAGACAGGAGGCAGAGGAGGGACTGAGTTCTTGAACAGGTCAGCGCAAGCTATTGTTATTTTGTTTCTTCTGTTTCTTTGTTTTCAAGACTGGGTCTTGCTGTGCTATCAGGGATGGCCTCAACTTACAATGCATATATATTTTCAGCAATCCATAAAGCCCCAATGTCTGAATACCTTTCCCACTCGATAGCTCTTAGAAATTCTAAACAAAGCTGGGCAGTGGTGGCGCACACCTTTAATCCCAGCACTTGGGAGGCAGAGGCAGGCGGATTTCTGAGTTCGAGGCCAGCCTGGTCTATAGAGTGAGTTCCAGGACAGCCAGGGCTACACAGAGAAACCCCATCTTGAAAAAACAAAAACAAAAACAAAAAAAAATTCTACATAAAGTATAGAGGAAATCCCTTGTAATTAAAGAACTGAACTCATGAACAGTGAAGGACAATTTCTGTGGCTAGAAGCTGGGATGGGAAGCAGTGAGATGAGCATCAGCTGAGTGCTAAGACTGGTATGGGGGATAAGTAGAGTTTTGCATTCGAGGCTAGAAGGTTTGGAGGTGACCTCAGTGGGGAATGGGAGGTGGAATCATCCAGATATCCAGCTTCCACATGGCATTCATTATTAGTCAGATGGGAAGAGACTTGTACCATTGCCTAAGGAATGTAACCTAGAGCTATCTTGATTTGAGATTTGAGTTCTATTGGCCAGCTCGTTTGTGATGTCACGTTCCTTACATCATCTTACAAAGAAAGAAGCCCTGGAACGAACTCTGAGTACCTGGGTTAGTGGAACTGAGGCATGGAAGGCAAAAACCAAGATAGATATATTTTCTTCATTTAAGGGCTGTTATTTCTACTAGAATATCTGGGTTCCGGATATCAAGCCTGCTTATCACTGGCTCTAGTTTCTGACCACATCTTTAATAAGCTCCATTAGAATTACAATCCTCCAAACATTGTAGACATTGAGAGTGAAAGCTACAGAAAGGAAGGCTGGTCAAGTGTTTGAAAAGCCCTGATCCTCATGTTCTGTCTCGATTCCAACAAGTCAAAACAGTTGAGGATGCAGGATCAAGAATATGCCTTTTGGGGCTGGAGAGATGGCTCAGCAGTTAAGAGCACTGACTGCTCTTCTGAATGTCCTGAGTTCAAATCCCAGCAACCACATGGTGGCTCATAACCATCTGTAATGAGATCTGATGCCCTCTTCTGGGGTGTCTGAAGGCAGCTACAGTGTACTTACATATAATAAATAAATAAATCTTTTAAAAAAAAAGTATGTCTTTTGTTGTTGTTTTTGAGTTAGGGTCTCATTGTGTAGTTTTGACTGTCCTAGAACTCAGTCTATAGGACCAGGCTGGTTAACTCACAGAAATATACCTGCCTTTGCCTTCTGAGTGCTGGGTGTGTATTGCCATACGTGGCCAGAAATCTTTAGCACACACCGGAGAGGAGTAAGATTTAGAGGCTACTAAAAGACCAGTGGGAAATTCAGCTTTGCCATATTCTCAAAATTAGCTCAAAATTCAGCCACTATTGGTTTTATCTTCATATCAGCAGGTTAAACCTACTGATTAAACAGATACCTGCTAAAGAGGGTTTACTTTTTCTTTCCTGTGACTATCTCAGCTACATATGTCTTCTGATTTGAATTGAAAATGAAGTGGATTGATTTTTTTTTTGTCTGCTCTGGATGGAAAAAGCCAAGCACAGCAACCCTCTCCCACTACTCCCAACTCCAAAGAGCAGCGCTTCCGAACTGATGTGGAGGTTGGTTTAGTAAACGGATCTGCTATTCTCCTCCTCCTCTGACACCTGCTTCAGTTGGCCTCCCCAGTGTGTGGTTGCTGAATCTGGTGAGGTCGGAGAGTCCCCCTACCTTGTTAATTCATGGAAGTCAGTGTGGTACATAATGGGACGTGGACACAGACGGTAACTCTCTATGATCTCTATCTTCTTTCTTTATTGAAAACCTGTAGCTACTGTTCCAGGTGCATTTTGCCCTTCAGAGGAATGGCAGGGAAGGGACTCGGGTTAGCTGAAGGTTGCAAGGGAACAGCGACCGGAAAGGTTTCGGTCTTGGTTTTTCCATCTTCCCTTTCTTTGATGCCATTTTATGTATTGAACCGAACATGAGAAGGGCTTGCTTTTGAAAGGCTCGTGTAGGAAAGAGTTGTTTTTCCTGTCTTTGAGCTGTTCAGCCATCTGTCCCAATTTCTTCCTGGTTTCCTGTTATTTTCATTCTGCCTTTTATAAAGATTAACATGCGGTGCAACCACATATTCTATTAAGCTTGTCTCCTCACTACTTTGTCTCATTAACTGCTTGATCACTGTGAGTAAAAATAATCTTCCATTAAGTCACAACTTCAAACATGCCTGAGACTTAGATCAAGTAAGCCTTCAACAGCCAAAAAAACCTCTTTAAATCTGAGAGGTTCACTTCAAAGGCAAACTGATGATGGTGTTCTCAGCCCAACTGACAGGTAAATAGTCATTTGTAACTAAAGATATGCAAGTGTGGAAGTGTGGCTTACTCACTCTGGAGTGAGTCCTTAAAAACAAACAAACAAACAAAAACAACAACAACAAAAAACCCTTCCTCTCTAGTTAAGAAAATTTAAAGCTTATCTCTGAGAGGGATTGGATAACAACATCCTTCCTATGGGTGGATAAGCAAATATCCAGCTTTCTGCTCCTGCTCTGTTTTACTCTAATTGGTTTTTTGTTTGTTTGTTTGTTTGTTTGTTTGTTTGTTTTGAGACAGGGTTTCTCTGTGTAGCCCTCCCTGACTGTCCTGGAACTCACTCTGTAGACCAGGCTGGCCTCGAACTCAGAAATCCTCCTGCCTCTGCCTCTGCCTCTCAAGTGCTGGGATTGAAGGCATGCGCCACCACTGCCAGGCCCTAGTCCTTCTTTTAATCCTGCCATCTGTATACTTTTTTCAGCAATATACATTGTACGCAAAAAATAGTCAATAGTCAAGTTTTATGTGGTTGGACTCTTTACTGGACTGCCCTTCACTTGCTTAGGAAACTCTCCTCTGTGTCACTGAGCTTTCCCTCACTAGGACAGATACCAGAGATAGTCAGCTTATAAGTAAGAAATGCTTATTTTGATTCACAGTTTTGGTGGGTTGCGTGTTTGATCTGGAAAACTCATTGATCCTGTCTTTGAGGGCGAGATGTGGTGCTGGGAGCCTAGGACATAGTGATGTTGACATCGTTCATCTTCGGAAGTGAAAAGAAAAGCAATTGCCTGTGTGCCACCATTTTTGATGTCATGATGACAATGACTTGGAAACCTCCCATGTGGCCCCACCTCCTAAGTGTCTTCCATTTTCCCATAGTGCCACACTAGTGAACAAGACTTCAGTCTCTAGGGACATTTAAGATCCAAACTATGAGGTTCTTCTCTCATGCTTCAATTCAGTTCAGAATCAATTAACTCTTGAGAATCTCTCCTGACTTCCCAGACTTAATTTGTGTCCTGAAGGAGGTTTCAGGGCTTATTGGAATCCTCCTAGGCACAGGCCACCATTGTGGCTTTTCAATTCTGTGTGTTTTTTGACTGTCCCACTAGACCATGAATTGCATAATGGTAGGATCTATGTATTTCCAAGGCTTAACTCGATGCCTGACACACAGTGCTTCTTTGTGAACTTTAGATGACTATGTGTTCAGGCCTGTAAGATATTCCATTGCAAGTATAAAGTTTAACATTGTCAGTTCTGTGGTTCAAATGCTGAGTGGCCATCTCAGGCTCATGTGCTCGAATACTTGGTCCCTGTTGATAGTGCTGTTGGGGTGGGGGCTGTGGAAACTTAAGGAGGTGGAGCCTAGAAGAAGTAAGAATGTTGCTGGAAATTGAGTCTTGAGGTTTATAATTCTTGCTTCTGGGCAGAGCTATCTCCTTCCTGTCTGCTGAGATACAAATCAGCCACGTAGCAACTCCTACCACCATAGACCATAGACGGAGCAGCTTTAGCTGCCGTACTTTCCCAACATGATGCTTCAAAGCCTCTAAACTATGAGTCATGATTAGTCCCTCCATTCTTTCGCTGTCAGGTCCTATGTTGCAGTGACAAGAAGAGTAACTAACATGGCTATTGCTTAACTTTGCAATTGGTTATTGGTTATTGAGGTACGCTGAGGAGCACCTTGAAGGGAAATAGCTTTCCTACATCTCTATTGGAGATAATCAATAGACAGTATACATCAATCTTTCAGATCCTCACTGAATTTCACAAAGGTACTAATCATTTCAGGTTTCATAGCATCAAGGAGGGGGGAGGGGAGATCCTTTCCCCTGTCACTCGTAAAGTTGTCACAATTTATTTTTCTTTGGTTCCTGTGGTTTTTTGGAAATTACTATTACGAATAGTCCTTAATTCTGAAAACTAAGCATTTTGTTCAATCATATAAGTATAAATATACGTATTTCTAGTTATAGATCTATATTATTTTTAAACCAATTGATGATAGATTGTGTGTTTTCACAAATAAAAATCCCTTACCTCTTTCCCTTGTTCATAGTCTTTTATATTTGTAGTTTTCTATTTTAAGATTATTTTAAAAAGCTCAGAAATAACAGCTCAAGAATATATTATATATATACATACACACACACACACACACATATATATATATATATATATATATAGTAAAATATTAGAATAATCGGGCTGGAGAGATGGTTCATCAGGTAAGAGCACCTACTGCTCTTCCAAAGGTCCTGAGTTCAAATCCCAGCAACCACATGGTGGCTCACAACCATCCGTAATGAGATCTGATGCCCTCTTCTGGGGTGTCTGAAGACAGCTACAGTGTACTTACATATAATAAATAAATAAATCTTTAAAAAAATATTAGAATAATCTATAATATATGCTTGTGAATGATCAGTTTCCTACAAGAAGGAAAGCTACTTTTGTATACCTTGCTTCAAAATATATTTCAAACCAAACCTAAAAGATATAAAAGAATTAGAGAAAAATACACAGTACATTCCTGTACATTAAGTACATATATCAGTGTGTATATAGTTTCAAGAATGACCACTCTGCATCTGACAAGCAATATGCATATAACAGTAAAAATCCAAAAAAGAGGCTATCTACTTGAGAAAGTGGGAGACACAGAAGAGATTTGGGAGGGGTAGCTGGAAGAGACTGGAGGGAGGGGAGGGGAAGGAAAAGGAAGGGAAGGGGCATAATTCTGTTTCACTTAAAATATATTGAAATGTATATGAGTATAAAAATTACTATGGTTCCTTTCTGCGCTCTTGCTGGACCAGTGAGCAGGGATGGCCTCAGAATGCAGAATGACACCGCCATCGAGTTTGTGGACCTGTATGTGCTGCGGAAATGCTCTGCGAGCAACCACATCATTGCTGCCAAGGACCACACGTCCATCCAGATGAATGTGGCCAAGGTTGACAGGAACACAGGCCGGTTTAATGGCCAGTTTAAAACCTACGGTATCTACGGGGCCATTCGCAGGATGAGTGAGTCTGATGACTCTATTCTCCGACTGGCTAAGGCTGATGGAATCATCTCAGAGAACTTTTGAGCAGAAGAAATCAGGAATAATTTGTTACAAATAAAAGCTGTACCTGTGACAGCTAAGTCTGCTTTTACTGTTAAAAAAAAAATTACTATGGATAAAAACATCTTTACTGCTAAAGGTTTGGACAAACATTTTTATCAGAAATTTTCAAGTGGTTCAACATTGAGCAGGAGATTTAAGTTCTTGGTTTTTGAACTTTATCTTTTTTTCTAAATGTCATAACAATGCTTCTGTGATTTAAATGACAATAATTAGTATGGTGAAGAGATATGAAGTGGCTTGGACTTAGAAAGAAAGTACCCAGACTTGGTATCATTTCATTTCAGAGTCATCTCAGGAGATAATGTCCTTCCCTGCAAAAGTGGACAGCAAACTCTTTGCGATCTCTACTTCACAGAACTGTTCTGAAGCATGAATCAAGGAATGCTAAGCAGAATGTGTTTTCGAAGAACGCTTTTGCTCTAACTTGCTTTCCTGTTGCCGTAATAAATGTCGTGACCAAAAGTAACTTGGAAAAGGAAAAGGCTTATTTGGCTTACATTTCAAGAGCACAATCTATCATTGAGGAAAGTCAACGGGAACTGAAGCCAAAACCATGGAGGATGCTACGTTCTGTCTAACGCACTCGTACGGCGCAGGCTTACCTGCCTAGGGATGGTGCTGCCTACAGTGGGCCAGGCCATCACACATCAATCATCAGTCAATACAGTCTCTCACAGATAAGTCCACAGGCCAATTTAATGAAACAAACTTTCAATGGAAGTTCTTCCCTTTTTCCAGATGACTCTCTGTTAACACTACGGTGACACTAAAAATTCACCAGTGCATCTGTTTACACAATACCAGCCCAGGATTTTTTATGTTGTACAACCTCTTCGTATTTCTCTTACATAGAAAATTTTCTTTTCTTTATTTTTTTGGGGGAGGTGTTTCAAGACAGGGTTTCTTTGTATATCCTTGATTGTCCTGGAAGTAGCTTTGCAGACTAGGCTGGCCTCAGCCGCACAGAGCTCTGTCTGCTTCTGTCTCTAGTATGCTAGGAGTGATGGTGTATACTCCATCATCTGGCAACAAAATTCTTTTTCAGAGAACATTTTTACTTCTGGTTTTACTCTAAAAATGGCCAAGGTAATAGATTTGCTTAATTAATTATATATTGTGATGATTAAATGATTAAAGGTCTTGACTCTGCAGCTCTAATTGTGTTTTATAAAAAACCAAGTATATGTTTTATAGAGCATGGTATGATGAGGTGGGAGGGCCCATGCTGAGGCATTCCTTTCCCCTGAGATACCAGCCATATAACAGGTATACTATAGAACAGAGTTTATTTAGGGTATGGGAACGGGAATTGAGAAGGGAGTGGAGACAGAGAAGACAGAGAGAGAGACAGAGAGAGACAGAGAGAGAAAGATGAGAGCATGTGGAGAAAGCGAGGGGAGGGTGAAGGGGAGAGAGGGAGAAAGAGGTAGGGAAAGAAAAGAGGCAGAGAGGCAGAGAGAGTGAGGAGGGGCCAAACAGCCCCTTTTATAGCAAGGCAGGCCTACCTGGCAACAGTTGGGCAGAGCCTAGAAGGAATGCCAACATTCCTCTGTTTTGGTTTAATTAAAGAAGGAGAAACTAGAAAGAGGTAGATTTTGAGTAAATGCCTGGACTTGACAAGATGCTGAAACACACATATTAGAGATAGAGAATAAAGTTAAGTACGTCTGAGAGAAAAAAAATTTTCTTAGATGTACATTTGAAACCCTTATATTTTGGTGGTTGGGGTTAAGGGTGTCCCAATCCCAGGGACCAAGAGAAGAATCACAATGCCAACACTAGTGAATGTGATTCTGTCGTCCACATCACTTTGATCTTGGAAGCTTTATTTATTTCCCCGGTGTTTCAGTTTTTCTATCTTTGGAGAGAAAAAATAATGGCAATTATTTCAATAATTTGGGCTCTCTGGTTCTGTCAGCAAATTTTTGCTGAAGCAAAAGAGAGTATGGTTACTAATCCACTTCAGTATCCATGTCTGCAGAGACATCTCTGTGTATAATCTAACTATGATCTCAGGAGTTGTCAGTATGGGGCAGAACAGGAGACTCACTGTGTTTTGTTTCCTTTGATTTGCTTCTTTTAGGCTCAATCATTTAGTGCAAACAGGGATTGTGTTTACAGTGAGAATAATGGTATTTTATTGCCACCAGGTTTTCTAATTTACAATTAAAAACATCATTGACTTAAAGAAATCATGATGTGGGGTTGAAGCGGTGGCTTAGTGCTTACTGCTCTTCCAGATGTCCTGGCACTCATATTTGGCAGCTCACAGCTAACTGTAACTAGCTCCAGAGGATCTGATCTGGTATTTTCTTCTGGCCTTTGTGGGAACAAGAATGGACACACATGTGAAGACACAAACACACACACGCACACACACACACACACACACACACACACACACTCATTGTGTTTTACCTAACACAAAAGGTCCTGTGTTTGATCCCTCAAAATGGAAAGATTAAAAGTGATATTAAAATAATGTAACTGATTGTCCTCAGGCCATATCACTGCTCTGGACCAATCCTGTGATACCACAAATAGTATTTTGGTTTTTTAAATCATGTCATGGTGCCCCGTCCTGACCACATTGGCACTAGGAGTGTCTGTCATACTACTGTCATGTGACAGAGAAATGGGTGGTATAAGCTGCATTCATGGCCAGAAATAGCCACCACAGAACTTTTTTGTGCCACTGCCTGATGTATTACAAGTATTGAAATTTTTAGGAAGGAAGAGAAAAATGTTAGGTTCTTTTATTTATAGGATGGTATTTCTTCTTAGGCATCTTTCAGAGCCACCTGCAAAACTGCAGTAGTTAAACAGTCTTTGAAGGAGTTTATTGTAAACATCAAGAAAAGACCTCCAGCAGGCCACCCCATAAGAGGATTAGGGGAGAGGAAGGAAGCCCTTTTCTTCTCACCTGGAGCTATTCATGATAAATGCTCACTTCAGTGGAGACTGCAGGAAGACTGTCTTGAGTCTCTGACCTCTCTTCCAGTCCGAGGATGTGTCTTGAATATGATTTAAGTGACAGAAGACAGAAAGTTCTTTCCAGTTCTTCCCATTGGTTAGTCTGATAGTTTCAGACTTCTATGTTTTGTTTCTGCAAGGGCGTAGGTTAGTCTCTGTTTAGGCTTTTCTTTTCGTGTTGACTTTAGTTACAGAAATGAAGCTCAATATTAACATATAGGAAATAGAGTTTAGTTTAGCTTTCTGGTGTGTGTTATATTTTTGAAAGTAGAAAAAAGGGGGCAGGAGGAGTTGAACCTTTTGACTAGAACCATGGGAACACTTTTCTTATAAGCACCATCAACTTAGAGTTGAGTCTTCTAACTGGCATACACCAACACAGCGAGAAGTCAAATCTATTGCAATAAAACCAATTACTCTTTCCTTAAAGACAGGTATTCAGAGACATATGAAATCATGTGCAACAGGATATATTTTTGGGGTAATTTTACTTAATTATAAACAACATCTTGATGTACTTGTCTCTGCAGCTTCTGTGAGGAAGAGTTCAAGTGCATAAGTAGTTGCTGCATTTCATGATAGGATTTTAATTCCTCCACCACATCTGCTGAAGGATGACAGGCTAATCCAACATCATTGAAAATAAGAAATAGATCTCTATATTTCCCCCATCACTGAGAGTTCAAATTGTAAGCTCAGATAGAGCTAATGGAACCTTAACAGAGCTAGAGTAGTGGAGATGTGTGAGAACACAAGATTCAATTGGAAAGAAGATCCTGTTTAAGAAAGTCTCTTCCGCAACAAGGGTGCTTGAGTTTATGTCAGAGGGACAGGGTGAGAAACAGAAATAAAGAGCATTTCAGATTGAGAAAAAAAAAAGTGGTGCCTTCCAACTTCTCCATCACTTAGGTTTCAAAAGGAAAGAACAATCCTGCATAAAGATATCTTCTGGTTACCTCTTGAGACAGATGGACTAACAGAGCCATTTACCAAAGTGGAAAGTAGAATCCGCCATCATAGAATTAAATGTGTTTCTTTACTATGTTTTTTTGTTTTCTGGTTGACTACTTTGATTATAGCTATGATGTTTATTTTCTCTTTTCCAGATGGGGATGTTTGGGGTCAGTTCTGCCAGTAACCCAGTAGAGTGAATAACCAAGCCTGCCTAACACGTTGACACCCTAAACCCCAAACTCATTTTGAGGTTGGTACATCTGAGGTTGAAATGAATGCACATAACACTCTTCTGATGCTATTCAGGGAAGACAGATGTGGGCATAGAAGCTGTTGCTATTGGAGACTTTTCTGCTCAGGCAGAACGATGTACTGTAGCTGAGACTTGAATTTTAGTAAGAAAGATGATTGTTACTGCTCTAGGGCCACTGATTAAGGTCAGCCTCAGACATTGCTTGGGAACAATTAGGATTGCTTTCAAGATCTATTTTTCTCTTGACTTGAAAGGGAGGTTTACCAGGAATAAACGTTGTATATTTAGTACTGATTGTAATAGTTATCTAGTACCATGCACAGTATCATAAAATAACTACCATTTATTACTTATACTTTTGATATCGGGCACAGGTCAACTGGACTGGCTCATTTCTGCTCCATGTGATGCAGGCTGAACTCCTTGATGTGTGTGTGTGTGTGTGTGTGTGTGTGTGTGTGTGTATGTTCATCAGCCTAGTTGTCATCATCTTTGTAACTGGCTGGTGCTCCAGGGCAGTGAGGCTTAGATCTCTTCTCATGGCTTCCAAATAGGATAATCTGGGATTCTTATATTGCAGCCATAATTTCTCAACTCAATCATAATGCCCAACCCTCTTAAGAAATATTACACCTCCTTTCCCAAATAATTTCCCATATTTCTTTTTTTTTAAGATTTATTTATTGATTTATTTATTTACTTATTTATTTAATGTATGTGAATACATTGTTGCTCTCCTTAGACATACCAGAAGAGGGCATCAGATACCGTTACAGATGGTTGTGAGCCACCATGTAGTTGCTGGGGATTGAACTCAGGACCTCTGGAAGAGCAGTCAGTGCTCTTAACCACTGAGCCATCTATCTCTCCAGCCTAATTTCCTGTATTTCTAGGGGCTATGATATAAATGTTCTCAGCTAAGACCTCTTGAAATTATGCTGCTCTGCCAGCAGCTGCAACTTTGGCCAGCCACTCACTGTACTCCAGCACGGTGGTTCTGCCAGTGTAGACACCTCTGACTGCATCTTGGTTTGGACCAGTACTCTGGACCTTCATGTCGCTCAAGCAGTGTTTTTCTTTTCTACAGAGAGCTGAGAACAGTGCTACTTTCCCCTTGGGGTAAGTACACATTAGGTGTGCCCCAGGCAGAACTGCTTGTATGCTCATCATTGAACAATATCTTTTATTGTTCTTTGTATGTTCATGAGAGGCTTGACAAAAATAGAATGGATTTGACAGAAAGGGATGGATGAGCTTACCCTAATAATATTCATTTAATACAGTCTCTCTTGCTCTCTTTTCTCTACAATTTATGGTGAATTCTCCCGTAACTCCTAAAATGTCTTTCATAGGCTCACGCATTGAGAGCTTACTGCTAGTTGATGGGTTTGGGGATAATGATTGTATT
This sequence comes from Montemys delectorum, assembly GCA_019843815.1. Classification (NCBI taxonomy): domain Eukaryota; kingdom Metazoa; phylum Chordata; class Mammalia; order Rodentia; family Muridae; genus Montemys; species Montemys delectorum. The sequence continues at coordinate 7,564 of JADRCD010146445.1, read as the reverse complement.
TTAAGGGCTCTGATCCAATTATTGGATTAATTCCTCAATGAATTAATATGATGATGCTCTTGGAAAGTGATAAAAGGTATGACGAGAGGGAGCTCTTTGGAAGAAGTAGGTGGCTGGGGCTGTTCCCTAGTCTTGGCTTTTCTTCTTCTTCCTCTGCCTCCTGTTCACTATAAGGCAAGCCGCCTTGTTCCTTCACAACTTCTCTGCGATGATGGTCCAAAACATCTGACCTGGAAGCAAAATAGATCCTTCTCCCCTTGAGTTGTTTTCTCAGCTATTCTGTCACAGCGATGAAGAGTCTAACACAGTTAGATGGGCTTGGACCTTGTTTACCTGTCCCATGAGGGCTTTGCTTTATCTCCCATCCCTCTCTTGAACCAGTAGCATGGTTGAAGTAAAGTTCCACTTTAAAACAAGGAGATTAAGGAAAGGCTGGGCCTGCTAAAGACAGTGGCTGGGGCTAGGGAGAGCCCAGGCTCTGTTTAGTTCATCCCTCTGTTGAGTAATCCTGCTCATCCTAAGAAATCAAAGATATCCTGTGGGGGTAGCAGCAAGGAACTCCATATGGTGTTCTGCTCTTTCTCACCCTTTTAATTTGGCTCATTGTTCAATCTTAATTTGCAATTGTCACAGCTGCGATTACATTCCTCACATTCCACCGACTCCAAAAAACCCTTGAATCTGAACCCTTGGCGGCTTTAATTTTATTTTTGTTGAGAAAGGTTATATTGTCACAATGGTTAAAGCTAGCTCTTCAATAAGGGAAAACAGTTTTTTGGTTTTTTTTTTTGAAAAATGTAATTCTAATTTAGTATTAAGTCTCAGAACAGGCCGAAACCGTGGAACCTCAAGAGCAAGGGAGTTGACAACTCAGCCATAATCAAGCTAACTGAATTGGACGGAGCAATGTGAGACATAATTAGCAATTCCGTTCAGCGAGCTGTCTCCTGAAAAACTTAAAATACCTTCCCTGCCTCATGCATATTCAGTGCTTCATTTGCTATTGTTTTTATCCAACAGGTTGAAATTCAAAAGGGAAAAATTCTGAGTTGTCTGTCTCCCTTTCATCCCTCACACTCTCCTTTCTCGGCATCAGCCCTCTCTTCCCACAGCCTGTCCCATTTCGATACCATGGGTCACTCCCATGCCACCTGCACATTGACAAATACAAAATACCCTGAGCACATTTTTTCCCCTTCTGTTTGTTACCTTTGTCACCCCTTCTTCTCAATTAGATACACTGAGCAGGTAGTTTTGCCCTGGGGAATTATGATCGCTTGATTGCTGTGGTCAGGCTTCTGAAGGCAGGGAGCTGCTGTGGGGAATTCTATCTTCCACATGGCTGCTGGGTCGTGAGGAGGTTCACGCTGAACTGGAGATTGATTGATGATCCCAGGCTCTCCCTCCTGATCTCTGTCTACCCTGGTGGCTTAGGTTTTCACTCTCTTTGATGGCCCAGGCCATTGGGCTGCTGTCTGTGGATGTGCAATAAGACCTCAGAGGTAAGGAAAGGGGAGGAGGTAAAAATGAAGTACTTTCTCACGTGTTTTTTTTATATCATCCGGTTAGCTGAGCTTTGGAGTTCTCAACTTATTAGCCAGTTTGAGTTGCTACAACAAACTACTGTGGATTGGGTACCTTCAAGGACAGAAATTGATTTCCAAAGTTCTGGAGGCTTGGAAGTCCATAGGCATTGGCGGATCTGCTGTCTTCCTCAGCTGTACACATACCTTCGCATTGTATCCTTGAATGATAGAGAAGAAAGATGGGGAGAAAGTGTTCTGTCTCTGTGTCTCTGCCTGTCTCTCTGTCCCTGTCTCTTCCTCTGTCTCCCTGTCTCTGTCTCTACTAGACTTGGGTTCTAGGGACTAAACTCAGGGTTCATAAGTGCTAGGCATGTGTCACTGAGTCATGCCTCTAGCCCTTAGTTCTCTCCTAGGAAGGATAGAAGCCCCATTTAAGAAGGCACTGCGGTCATGGTCAGTCATGGTCTAAGTGCGTTTCAAAGGTCCTTTCCCTTAATACATTATATTGGTGTTACGGTTTCCATGTGTGAATCTAGGGATGGGAATCCCAAATATTCAGCTCATACCACTGAGTTCCCTTATCTCTTTTTTTAGTACTTATCAAATAAGACCATCGCCCTGAGTTTGGATATGATTATGAAGATTGGATAAGACAATTTATAGGGAAAGTCTATATAAGGATATGATACATCATGTGCAATAGTTATGCTTTTTAAAATGTCTCTTTTGTCTTACCTTAATTTTTCTCTCCTTTTCTTTACCACATGACTTCAGGAACATGAAATGGGCTTTATGCACACCAGAAGAGAGAATCAGGTTCCATTACAGATCCTTGTGACACCATGTGGTTGCTGGGAATTGAACTCAGGACCTCTGGAAGAGCAGTCAGTGCTCCTAACTGCTGAGCCATCTCTCCACCCCCCCTAAGTGGCCTTTATAAAATGTCAAGGAAAAAAAAAACTTTCCATCTCTTTTTTTCAGAAAAATTTCTTTTTAAAAGACACCAGTCTAGCAGTTAATAAACGCTGACTTAGGTTTTCTCATCTATCTTCATTCATGTTACTAGTTAGTAGAGGTAACTGGCCAAAAGCATAAAGCTCAGTTATATGAGAAACTAGATATTTATCTAAATCCAAATTTCTGGGAGTGTCATTGTACTTCCTCATCCAAAAGAACCTTCTTTAGATTCTTAGCTTTTCCATTTGGTGAGTATTAGATTAAAAAAAAGTGAAAGTTTTAGTTTGCCAACTTGAATGGCGAAGGATTTATATTCATGTTATTTAAAAGCAATGCAAGTATCAAGTTAGAGCCTGGTATACATCTGATGGAAATGAAATGACCAAGGAAGATAATTTTGATGGGACTTTAATGAAACAAAACAAAGATGAAGCTCACCACTGGTACAGGTTAGAGGAGAGAACTTGGCAATGTGGCTGTTCTCTAGCGTCACTTTTCCAGAGAAAGTGTTCCAAGAGTTCCCAGGAAGAGATGTAAATGTAAGTACTAGAGGAACTGGGTGTGGTATTTGGATATGCTTGGCCCACGGAGTGGCACTATATGGAGGTGTAGCCTTGTAGGAGGAAGTGTGTCACTGTGGACCTGGCTTTAAGACACTTGTCCTAGCTGCCTGGAAGCCAGTCTTCTTCTCAGAGCCTTCAGATGAAGATGTAGAACTCTTAGCTCCTCTCGCACCACGCCTGCCTGGTTCCCGCTTTAATGATAATGGACTGAATCTCTGAACCTGTAAGCAAGCCCCATTTACATGTTGTCCTTATGAGAGGTGCCTTAGTCATGGAGTCTGTTCATAGCAGTAAAACCCTAACTAAGACACTGGGGGAGGTCATGATGTGCCCCTGGGAGTACATCTGACTGAAAGCATCCCCAGTACCTCCCAGAGTAGCATCCCACCCTGTCTTCCACTTGTTTCTGAAACCAAGAGCTCACTTCTTTCAAAGGAGTGTAAAGTATTTACAGGGAGGGTTCACTTCACAGACTTATGTTCTGTGGCCTTGCACAGCGTTTAGACTCACCCTACCCAAGCCTTAAGCCGCGTATAAGGTCTTAGACATGGGACACACAATGACAGGAGAGAATTCACCAATTTATCTCCTCTCGCAGTGCTCTTCAGTTTCTAAGTTTTTAAAGACATACCTGGGCCAGGACTTGGACTCAACATTCTCATCAGGAGACGGGGACTTCCAGGAAGGGCGAAGAGGAAAAGCCTTCAAATGTGAATACTGAACTCTTAAGAATGAGTGAGATGAAAAACTGGGTGAAGAAGCTTTTCTTTCACTTTTCTTGTAGAAAATTAGATTCTGAATATGCTTCAAAAGCAGAGTGGGGAGATGGGCAGGGATATTCTGAAAATCATGTCCACTTTGACTGGATAACCTTGATTGGTTCTCACAATTGTCTTCCAGGCAGAAGTCTGATATTCAGGCCAAAGTGGAAAACTGAAGTAGCCACTATTGCCAGGAATGGGTACAATTGTAGGCTGTCATGTGAGGCTGGATGAGAGGTTATCGTGCTGTTAACAGCAGAAAATACCAGCCTTTGCATGCTTAAGTGAAAGCTTGCAGTGTTTTGAAAGGCATTAATCCGATGTTTCTACTTTAACCACATAGAAGCCTAAATCCTGAGAAGTCTCTGCAAAAAAGTATATTTTGTTGACAGGTTATTGTATGGGGTATAACCTACCTCAAAAATCTTGTCTACATCCTCAAGAGTGGTGAAAATGAGTGATACCGTATCAAAGTTGCAACGATGTTTGCTACATGGCCTTCCAGTTTTTTGCTTCTTTTTTTTTTCCTCACACTTTTTTTTTTAAAGCAGTGAGTCTATTGAGAAATCTTATTAAAAACCACAAACTGAACAGCACACTTTTTTTTCCGAAGCAGAAACAGATTTTAAATGACAAAAAAACTCTCCTTTAATCTTTTTGTAACATCTTGACAGTTGTGCCAGAAGATGTCTGCTTCTGCCTTCAAAATATAATTGCTTTTGGTCTGAAATAATTCATTTCCCACTCTTTTCCTCTTCTAGAAAACCTTGCCCTTTCAGCTAGATATTTTTTCTTAATTTGGTCGCTCTCTCTCTCTCTCTCTCTCTCTCTCTCTCTCTCTCTCTCTTACTCTCTCTCTCTCTCTCTTTTTTGGAGGGCAATGGGAAACCAGGAGGCTTAGAAGTAAGAAGCCAGGAATGAATGTCATAGCACATACACTTTGTAAAGGAGTAACGTTGGAAACAGAGACTGTCTATAAGGTGAGCAATGAACAATGAACACAATTTGTCATGAAAATGAAACTAACATCACAGTCTTAAAATATCTCAAATCCCCAAAGGTAGCTGACCTTGGTGATCTACCAGAATATGTTGTCAGTAACTCAAGTGCTCCTATTAATTTAGAACTATTTTAACCACTGAGGCCTAAAGATCCCACATTTTGTGTTTTCTCCGAAGTATCACTTTATACCTATAGGAATGAGGTTTCCATAGAATCTGAGTTCACGTGCTTCCTATGATGAAACACTTTTGATCAATAACAGGCATCTTTTAGGAATAAAAGTAGGGGATTTTGACACAACAGGGATTGTCCATGGTGGAACTTGGTGTTTAGGCATCAGTGACTTTCCATTCCTACAGTATGGCATGATGCCATCCTTCTAATTTATACATGTATGCCTTTAGTCACAGAGCACGGGAAGACAGGAAAGAGAAAAAGAACGTGAAAGAATGCTTGTTTTATGTTCCTATATACCTAACAGTTCTGGACTCCTTGCAAATCCTTGTTCTTATGTTTTATCGATGTCTACACACTTTGTGAGTGTAAGTCTATTTGCTGTTTTTTTTTTTTTTCAAACTGTACATGAGTATTCTGCCTGCATATATGTCTGTGTACCACATGTATGTAGCACCTGGGAATTCCAGAAGAAAGCATCAAATTCCCTGAAACTGGAATTATAGATGATTGTGAGCTGCCATGTGGATGCTGGGAGTCAAACCAGGGTCCTTTGGAAGATCAGCCAGTGCTCTTAACCACTAAGCCATCTCCTCTAATCATTCTTGTATGACTCATGGTTGTCAGGGTCTTTTTTTTTTTCTGTTTGCAAACATCATCGCCAGAGGCTGGGTGAGGACCACGTCTATGCTGTCCACCTCCATCCAGATTTGATGAGAGAACATTTCCTGCGCTCTTCTAACTGCTTGGAATAAGAGAAAATGCAAATATAGAAGGGAGTCCTAGTCTCTCACAGTCTTGGGAACTTGGTTAGGGTACAATGCTTAGTTAGGGTACAATGCTTGGTTAGGGTACAATGCTGCTTCTCTCCTAGGTATGAGAACTTAGTTACTGAGAGGCAGAAATGATTTATTTCCGTGTAGGGAGAACCCAGAGTTACATTCAGAAAAGCAAAAATTGTGTTTTCTTTCTTAGGGGAAGGGTGAGAAGTAACCCACATTAAGGACTTTGACACAGATACAGTGCTTGGTGTTCCCTCAATATGTAGCTGGCCCTTAATTCTAACTCTCAGGGACATCGGGCCACCAATATCCTGGAGAGGATCAATGGTATTTTACAAGAATTCCACAGTTTATGCTATTCATTATTATGGCCTCTTAAGAGATAGGGGAATGCCAGGGCCAATAAGTGGGAGAGGGTGGGGTGACAGGCATTGGGAGGGGGGAGGCAAAAGGGGTTTGTTCTTGTTTTTGTTTGTTTGTTTGTTTGTTTTGGAGGGGAAAATGGGAAAGGGAAAATGTACATGTAAATAAAGAAAATACCTAATAAAAAAACAAAAAACAAAAAACAAAAACAAAACAAAAAAAACAAAACAACAAAAAAAGAGATTTCCAATCAGATGTGACCAACAATTTAATCTATTAGCTGGTCTAAGACCCAGAAGTAAGATGCAGATTATTTTCTTTAGGTTTTTATTCCTAAGTCACATGCCTTGATATTCAAATTCTTGATCCAGTCCTCAATGATGATTTCTTTTTCATTTCTCTATCTCGATTCAAGATCTGAACAGGTTCCCAGTTTCTCTTGTTATTTACTGCTGTAGGTCCTCACTGGATAAGTCTATCCAGCCTTCATGGTTCTGGTTCTAGGCATGAGTCACTTTGCATTGCTGTTTCTAATTCCATTCTCCATTTTAAAGAATATTTCTCGAATTTCTTTCAGTATTGGAGACTCAAGTAATTTCATACAAAACTGATTTTTTTTTTTTTTTAAAATGCTATTAGCAAGTTTGGCATTTCTGAAAGATCGGGTTCCTCTCAAGACTAGATACCATCTTATTTTATCTTTAGGAAAGCTCTGCAAGGTTGGAAGTAACTTCCTTACTTTACAGATAAGGTCACAAAGATCTAGAGAGTAGATTACATGCCTGAGATATGTATCTTGCATACCAGAGAGTTGGAAACTGAACGCTGATCTGTCTGAGTCTAAATGTATCTATGTATCATTTCTATAATGCTCTTTCTATATGTGATGCCTTACACACTAATATTTACTGGATATCTATTATCAAACACCATATCAAGATCATTTATAGAGTAATTCTTTTCTCCCCCTCCAGACAGAATGTCTCAGTATAATCAGCCTTGGCTGTCCTGGACACTCTTTGTAGACCTGGTTGGTCTTGAACTCACAGAGATCCACCCGCCTCTGCATCCAGAGTGCTGTAATCAAAGTCATGGATCATCACACACAGTTTATAGAGGAATTCTAAATTGGAATTTGCTTAAGAATTGAAGGCTGAGTTAGGCATAGTGGCACATGCCTGCAAACCTAGCTCTTGGGATGCTGGAGCAGAAAAGTTGTGAGTTTGCTGTGCATGGTGGTGCACATTTTTAATCCCAGCATTGAGGAGGCGGTGACAGATAGATCTCTACGTGTTCAAGATCAGTCTGGTCTACATAGTAAGATACTGTCTGAAAAACCTAAAAAGGTATAGAGAAGCATTAGAGGTGGAGCTTGGCATAACGTCATCTATAGTGAGACACACACACACACACACACACACACACACACACACACA
>JADRCD010146444.1:12188-22714 GCA_019843815.1 Montemys delectorum | reverse complement strand
TGTGTGTGTGTGTGTGTGTGTGTGTGTGTGTGTGTGTGTGTGTGAGTGAGTGATATGTTTTGGTGGCATAAGAATCAAACCTAGAGTTTTTCATGTGCTAAGCACATATTCCAACACTATGCTCAAGTCCCATGGCCTCTTCTTCTTCTTTTTAAGAGTGACCTAACTCTGGAAGATGAAAGGCTACCTTTAAACTAAATTCTCAGATTCCTAGGAGCAAAGGAATCTGAAATGAGGCTGATATAATGCTTGTACATTGTGTGCCTCCCCAGTGAGGATTTTATTTCCTTAGGTTAATGTCAAATTAAAACCCTACTATTAATTTGTGCAATGCAGTCCTATGCTTACGTTTCTGTTTTTTCATAACACAATTCCAAAGTCCAGCTTTACCTCAAGAACATTTGGTAGGTTGATTATTCTTGTGGCAGCTGATGTCTCAAGTAAGAGGAAATTTTAATTTCAGTCAAGTAAACAAAGATGGAACTTGGAGGACGGAGAGCAAATGAAAGGTAGAGGTGAGAAGGCAGAGCTCATGCTTCATGATAAGAGAAAAATCTATCTGTGATGAAGGATATGTTTATAGAAATGGAAGTAGTGGTCATGTGTTACAAGTGAGATTGGGAATCAAAGTACCAGATATATATATATAAAAAAAAAATGCTGTTCCAGTATCCTGTTCTGCCCACCCACCAAGATAAGAGACTAAAGACATGGCAACTTCTCATCTGAGTGGACTAGCAGAGATTCTCATAGGAGAGGAAACCTGCAGTCCAGTGGGACCCAGGCTCATCTTGAAGGTGAACTAGATGAATGCCTGAAAAGTGGTGCCTCAACAAACAAAGTATGCTTCAGCCCAGGGTTTCAGAGGCTATCCAGGGAGACAGGCTATAAAACCATAGCTATGATTAACTGTAACAAGATCAGCAAAAAAGGACCAATGTATCTTGAATTCAAATTTTGACATGTGTTCTCAACCTACCTCATGACTCTCAGCCTCCATTGCCACCTACCAGCTCTGCCCACTGCCAAGAATGTGATTCACCGAAATCTCAGGAGCAAAATGTGTGTGCCAAGGCCATATGTGGGTAAAGCCTATTTCAAAGCACCAATTATCTTTCCTTTGTACTCAGACAAAGAAGCTAATTCTCATCCCAATTACAGGTCATCCTGAATCATTTACTCACAAATATCTTTCCCATTTCACTGTAGGAAGCCAAACTCAATCAGTAACAAGTTACTCATCAAGCATAATGTGCAGATTTGAGGATTCAAATATCGATAGAACCAAAATGGATGGTTCTACTGTGTCGGAGTTTGCTGTGTCTCCTTGCCATCTAAAGGGTTACCAAGGAATAGGATGCCAAGAAGGGCACTCAGAACCAGGGGCCAAGGGTATCTGTTATCTATGTTTCAATTGACAAGATGCTAGACACAGTATTTGGCCTCCATGGGGACCTCTTTATTTCTATACAAACTGATGCATTAAAAGGAATCTGGGAGGTCTTCTGCATATATATTATATCTATTAGCTTAGTATTTTATGGAACTCCTAAGTGTAAAAAAAGGTGGGTCTCTGACATTTGTGCCTGCTCTTGGGATACTTTTCATCTTGTTGGACTGCCAGTCTAACTTCACTATGATAGTTTTTGTTTTTTTTTTCTTAATTTTTAAAAATGTTGTCATGTTTGATGGTTATCTCTTTAGAGATAGTGTTTTCTAATGAGAAACAGAAAGGGAGTAGATCCAGAGAGCAGGGGAGGTAGGGAAGAACGGGGAAGACTACAGGGAGGGGAAACTATAATCAGGCTATATTGTATGAGAAAATAATTATTTTCAATAAAAAGAAAAAAAGAAAAGAAAATTTAAAAGAAAAGGAAAGGACCTAATAAAGATGCTTGGCCCAAGGTCCACCTGCTGCCACTCAGCTGCTACAGGATGCTGGCTCCTCCAGAGGAATGCTGTCCACCCAGCACGCCTCATCAACTGTGTCTGCCAACTAGAGGAACAAAAGCTAAAGGCACTATCGCTCTCCCACATTAATCAAGCCTTTTAGCTTCTGGCCCAGTCTTCATCCTGTGGACAAAACAGAGACCAACTAAATGGCAGTAAAAAAAAAAAACAAAAACAAAAACAAAAACAAAAACCTTTCTCACCTATTTTCCTGGTTCTTGGTGAATTTCACATCACACACCCTAATCTCACTCACCTCCCCCTCCTCTGTACTTGAAGAGAAGAAAATAATCTCATTGTGGAGTCCATAGTATGTTGTCAAGTGTGTTCCACAGGATACCCTTTTGTCTACACTTCTTTCCTTGCAAATGTTCATTGCAATGAGTCCTTGGTCTGGTATACATCCTCTGGCTTCTACTCTAGCAATACCGGAACTTTATTGGGACTCCTCTCAACTATCCTTTTGTTGACCAGTGTCATAGAGATCCTGTAGTGTTAAATCTGTAGAACTGCCCACTTCATGTACCCTAGCAGTTTATTGGTGGGGTAGATGTTGTGGTGGGCCAATTCAAAGCCCTGGACCTGGGCCTGAGAGGTGTCTGAGCTGATCAGCCTGCTAGCTCCCTCACTCACACACTGGCAGTCCCCACAACCAGGGCCAACTCTACCCTACTGCCCAGACAAGTGCAGGGCCTACTCTCCTGAGTGTTGTAGCTGGTAAGGGACATGGCCAGTTCTCCCACTCTCATGACCCTGGGGCCAGCTTTCCCACCTACCATAGGTAGTGAGTGACAAAAGAGAGAAGCAGGTCATCTTTCCCTCATCTACCACACATGAGTCAAGAGACAGGGATAGCTCTCCTACACTCACACCCTCAAGACAGACTCACCTACAGTTCCGTATCCAGGACCAGAAAGGTACAGGGCCTGCTCTCCAGCTCTCCAGTGTCCTGTGGCAGCTGAGTATCAGTATCTTTCCCTCACTCACACTGCTACATACCAGGCAAGTTGTGGAGCCAGCTCTCCCATGCTCACATCCTTGGGGCCCTACAACTCCCTCTGTGTGTTGGGTCTACTCTCCTGAGAACTGCAGCTGGCTAGGGGCTGGATCATCTCTCCCATATTCATACCCCCTGGTCCACCTCTCCCTTGATGCCCAGGTGAGGGGTGGGACCAATTATGGATAGCCCCCCCACATCAGTGTGTCACTGGGCAACAGCCCAGACTAGTAACATCTACCATTGCCTTTAGTGGTAACAAACCTCTGCTGTCGCAGGGCTATGGTCCCAATCATGATCCCCAGTGGTGGCTCGGGCCAGGACCCTACCATGGTCTCAGGTGGCATCATTGGCTACTCACATCAGGCTGTTCTTCACTACCTTTGAGTCTCTAGTTCTGCCTCTCTTCATTGTGCCCACATCCTCTGTTTCTCTTTCTCTTCCATTTCTCCAACACTTACTTGCTCCTCTGCTTGTCTGGAGTCTCTGAGTGTCTGGGTTAATCTCAGGTGTGGTCCCAGGAGTGCTGTGTCCCACTTGTGGATCATGACACTGGGTTGGGGACATCTCGAGCATGGTCTGCCCCTTCCCCATGCCTTCAGAGTAATGGACTGGTGGGCATCTCAGTCTCATTTCTTGAAGGGAATGTTAGGCTACGAATTATTCTGACATTCACAGGTCAGAACACTGAATGTAGACACAGCCTCTCTCCTCTCTGCAACCTACTGTCACATATGTGACACAGTGGCCACACCTCCAATGTCTCTAGGGGAAGACAGTCTGTTTATTTGCATTTTGACTTTCTGCCATCCCGACTTACAGGAACATGATTTCCTGGGTTGTTTACTCTAGATAAGAGTTCGATCTTCTGGTCAAATCGTTGGCGACTGTGGGTCAACATCAACTGTCTGGCCTTTGCCCTTTTATATGCTTAGACTCTTTTTTCATTTATTCATTCTACAATTTTTCTAAGGAAAGGTTTAATGATGCAAACTTCCTGTCTTCTGCTCTCAGAGTTCAATTTGCATAAGTTATATGGGGAGATTTTTTTCCCCCAAGCTCCAGTAATTATGACTCAGAAGTTCCGGAGAGGACCTCATATTGTTAAAAAAAATCCTGCTATGGATGGTCTAAGGATCACAGAGAGGTTCTCAACTCCCAAGTTCTTGACCCAGTAAGTTAATTGACCCAGAATCTCTTAGAGGTCTGGAATAGAGCAAGGGCATTTGTAGTTTTAGAAAATAACAGTTATGTTAAAAATTGAAAGCTGGATGCGATGGGTCATACTTGCATTCTCAGTACCAGGAGTCTAAGCTAGAAGAAGTTAAGCCAATTTCAGCTTCATAGGAAGTTTGAAGTCAGCCTGGTTTATTTGAGACTCTGCCTCACAAATGGGGGATGCCAGTGAGAGATGTTTCATTGTGTGAGTGCACATTCCACCAAGCCTGATGAGCTGAGTTTGATCCTGGAAGCCCACAGGGTAAAAAAAAGAAACTAATTCCTGTAAGCTGGCCTCTGACCTCCACATGTAAGCTGAGGCGTGCACATACCCCTTCACATGAAAGTGTCTGTTAGTTAGTAATAGAGTTATTTCAATTAATATTGGAATAGAAGGACCTGTACATGATTTGTCCGGGATTATGAAGGAAAAGTGGGAGTGTCTGGCAAAGTGCTACCACTGTGAATTTATTGTTATCTGGTAAATTCTGGCATTGTGGAAAGACACCGGTGTGTCTGTCTGCATTTCTGACACAGCTAAAACAAACTATCAGAATAACCTGAAGCCTTGGCCAGTTTGACAACCACCCAATGGCAGCTGACATCAACAGATCGCATGAATGATCTTGGCAAGTGACACAGACAGAAAAACTGAAATTACATACAGCTATTCTGTGACATCAACATCACCTGCTCCCATGTGTGATCCACTCCTCCAGCCAGTTATATTAAACTGATAGTTGACCTGTGAGTTAAAAACCACACTTTTGTCAGTCGGTGTGTCCCAGATACCCATATAATCAACCACACATGGAAGGAAAGTGTCCCACATAAAATTTAAGGTGACTACCATCAAAGCCCACTTATTGAAAGGGACAAATATGAGTTCCCTGCACGTTGTGTGGGAGAGATTCAGTGGCTAAAACTCTCAGGAAACTAAACCCTTCCTAAGAACTAACATGTATCTAGTCCTTCCTCCAGTGTACACATGGGTGTTTTGCATGGGAGTCCTTTTTCTTTTCTTTTTTTTCTTTCTTTTTTTTCTAGTTATGCTCCACAGCTCTGCCAAATAAAGTCAATTGAAAGATGAAGTAGCTACTTTCAAAAGTCAAGAAAAAAAATCATGCTTCATCTTGATGATATTATATGGCTGAATCTAATACTCAAGGTACTAAGAAATAGATATCTCATATTGGGAACAAATACTGAACTGTTTTTCATTAACCCTCAAATGCTTGAGGCTGGATAGCTAATGATAAGGAAGGGTTTATTCTGACTTGTGGTTCTGAGACCCAAAATGTAAGAGCTTCAAGTGATAGCCTTACTCTTGGCAAAGACCAGGTAGTACAGGAGATCCCACGACAAGATGCTGAGACGGGTGTGATAAGTTTAGCGATCTTCTTTCCTTTAAAACCACCAAGGGCAACATATGCTGAGGACTGTATTCCTAACCAGCTTTGGAACCCTTTTAACTACCACAGGCAGATTAAGTTTCCACCCTCTTCATGCATCACTGCATGACAACCTCAACATGTGAGCCTCTGGGAATCATATTTTAACTATATCCAAAGTGTAGCAGGAGCTAAGACACAGAAATGGTCCAAACTCCAGAAGGCTCATGCAAATCGTGGCCCTGTTCACAAAGAGCAGGCTAGGAACTGAGGTAAACACTTGTTAGTTGGTGACAAATGGATGTTGCAAGCCCCCATCTGTCTCCCAGGAGGGATTATTTTTTTTTTTTGAGATCAAGTTTTTTTTTTATTAGATATTTTCTTTATTTGCATTTTGAATGATATCCCCTTTCCCTGTTTCCCCTCCAAAAACAACAAAAAAAAAAACAAAAAAACAAAACCCTGCTCCTTACCCCCTCCTCCTGCTCACCAACCCACCCTCTCCCACTTCCTGGCCCTGGGATTCCCCTACACTGAAGCATAGAAACGTCACAGGACGAAGGGTCTCACTTCCCAGGAGGGATTTTTACCCAGACATGTGCATAATGTCTCCTCTCAGCTCCTTTTGATTTTTGTTACCTTAGAAGTTTTTTTGTTGTTGTTCTTGTTGTTTTGGTTTGGTTTGGTTTTGGTGGCTCACCTTTACAGTGAGGCCTCTTTCACTACCATATGTAAAACTATAAGCTTGACCAATCCCCAAAGATTCTGTCAACCTTTCCTTCTGTATCTTTTCATATCCTTTATTTTTATCTGCTTATCAATTCTGGAACAGAGACTGTGAATGCCAATGGACTGTTCTCACTCTCATGTCCCCGGGGCATAGAAGGCTTTTTGGCACACCATAAACATCTCTTGAATTAATTAACAAATGAACAGCTGGTAAAACCCTGAGCTCTTCTTCTTGGTTGGTATTGAGTCAGTCAGATCTGATGTGAACAAAGAAGCATATGACAACAGTGACAGACTTCTCAGTTAAGTGATCATTAGCATCACAGCAGATGACTAGAGCCCAGCCCCATGTGATCGAGTCCTGACAACTACAGAGAGCTATCATCCTCGGATCCCTATGAGGAAGTCATAGCTTTCCAGCATCCTTCGGAGAAGGGAAGATGCAGTTGCAGAGAAGTTGTGACCACATAGCTACTTAACAGATAAAGGTTTGAGGGGGCAACTGGAACTGTGCCACAGGGAAGGAAGTTCTGTACTGACTAGTGATCGGGGAGGCTAATCTCTGCTGGACTGTTAATGTGAAGAGGATCAAAAGCCCTTGCTACTGGGGCTAGAGAGATGGCTCAGTGATTAAGAGCACTGGCTGCTCTTCCAGAGGTCCTGAGTTCAATTCCCAGCAACCACTTGGTGGCTTACAATCATCTATAGTAGGATCGTATGCTGTCTTCTGATGTGCAGATGTACATGCAGATAGAGCACTTATAAATAAGTGATAAAACAAAACAACAACAGCAGCAAACCCTTTGCCACCAATACTCTCTGGCTCTGTGATAAGTCTTATTTTTATTGCTGGTGATGAAGGGCAGTAAACCAGCCTATTATCAAAACATATCCTAACTGCTTTCATCCAGCTATTTTCCACTGGTATGGACAATTGCCACAGTCCACAATCAGTCTAGATGATTCATTTCAAGCCACAGTCCCGAGCCCATGTTATACAATCCCCAAGGGAAACATAGTAAACAAATGTAAATGGATGCAACTACCCATTGCCTACTAATGCAGATATCCTGAAGTGAATCGGTTTGCCTTTGTAGTTTGGAGCACTCCTCATGCTAACTCTCCCGCTCAGTACAAGAAAGAAGAGGTAACACAATGACTGTGGCATCCAGCCACACGATGAACAAGCTAACAGCTGGTGTTGAAACTACAAAAAAAAAAAAAAAAAAAAAGGGGGGGGGAGTAAAAGGAAAAAAAAATCTCACTGGCTTTCCTCTTTGGAAGCTGTTTGCAGATTGTTTTGGTATATATACATTCATGTGTGTATGTGTGTGCGTGTGCGTGTGTGCGTGTGTGTGTGTGTGTGTGTGTGTGTGTGTGTGTGTGTGTGTGTGTGCGTGTGTGTGTGTGTGTGTGCGTGCATGTGTAAGGGAAAAAGCAAATGCCAGATATCTTCCTTGATCATAATGGGGCTATGTACTCTTACCCAGGATTTCTTTTGTCCCCTTGCTTTTGCAGAATCAGCTTTGGTAACTTGCTACTTCTAACCCAGGGTCCATTTGAGGAGAAGCTTAAAGAAATATATGCACCCCTCTCTTTGCCTGCATTGTCATAGGGAGACAGTTTCCGAGATCCTTAAGGTCTCGTTTATGTAATCACAAGAATATGCTGAAGTATTAAAGGGGTATGTTACTATTTTTTCATTGAACACTTCACTTTAAAGGAGGAACTTTCTAGAAATAAAGGCTAATTAGAAGCCAAGCCTTGTCTTCTAAATGACAGACCCAGGAAGCTGGGAAGTTGAAAGCATCTTTGTCAAGTGTTTTCTGTTAATTAGCCTCATTGTTTTGCTAGCTACAATTAACTGTCCATATCACAGATATGCTTACAGTGTCTTCACAGGACAGAAGGTAATCTTTTGATTATTTTCCTGTATTTCTGGCTTAAAGGTTATACGATTCATATTCATATTACTCAACAGGGGATATTTCAGACTCAAGAAAGCACTTATCCCTTGAGCTAGGAGTTCTGAGCCTATCCTAGGCTCTTCGTGTTTGCTCATATGGTCCGTTGGCTTTGAGTGACATTGAGCACCTCTGTTCACTCCTAATTCTATCATATTATTATCTACTCACCTCTCCTTTAGCCGGGACAGTTTCCATTGCTCGGTGATCATTAACTCCCTCCATTTCCACACTGGAATTCCAGGAAAAGAAAGAATCTATAAATGGGCCAAAAGTACCCAAAAGTTACGTTTCCAGACTGCGGTATTCTTGATGTTTTTCACTAATTGTGAACTAAGACCATCATTTTTATTATTTATTTGTGTGTACATATGTGTGTGTCTGTATATGTATATGAGCCTGGGCTTTAAGGCATCCTCCCTGGAGCTGGAGTTATAAGCAGGTGTGAGCTGCCTGAGGTGGGTGCTGGGAATGGAACTTGAGTCCTCTGCAAAATGAATACATGTCCTTAATCACTGAGCCATTCCTCCAGTCCCATTGGTTATAAGTAGGCTAAAAGTATCTAAAAATTAAGTTCCCAAACTCTGCTATTCTTTATTGCTTTCCCTAAGTGTGAACGAACAGCATTTTTTAAAAAAAAAGAATTATTGCTTTTAAATTGGCTAGCACATGCAAATCATATAGAATTGTTCTACCTGGTTAAAGTACATCTTAAAAATCGGTGCAGTCCACACATGCCAGCTGACAGTCTACAGCTCCATGAATGACAGGATGATTATAAGACTGCCTTCTCATCTCTATGAGCACTTTCACATAAAAGAGTTAGGTATTCATCCAGTGTCTCAACCCATCCCAGCTGACCAGAGGCCCCACTGCCCTTGTCAGAGCAGCTCAGTTTCTCTCACCTAAGCATTGTTGTCGGCACTGTGAGTCCAGATATATGGTCCAAGCATCCCTATATTCCAGGCATAATAAGGTTCCTCCATTCTTACCATTTATTAGGACACAACTTTCAGCCATTTGTTCTTTCCTGCCTGTTCTCTGACATGTGTGACATTTGGCTTTCAGACTAACATCCAACCTGGAAATATTGAAAAATCTTAGAACATACTGAGTTCCGTCAAGCTACAGGAGCAAATAGATACTTTTGCACTTGTTTGGGTTATAAAAGAAATATGGCCAAAGTCATCTGTGTCTGTGTCAACCTATCAAGGAGAAGTAAACACAGCAGGGGATTATAAGAAAGGGTTCTTATGCACCATGGCCTGATAATACCCACCACACGATTCCCCTAAGACCACAAGCTGACATAGACGTCTTCTCAACCTGTACACAAAGCACTTTAACAGAGACATCTGCCCACCAGCTGTCCAACTTCAAACTGACTATACTCTTCCTATTACACTGTAGCATTGTGGACAAAAACTATTGTTTGAAAATATCTGTTGCAATCCTCCTCCTTTTTGATCTTCAAAATGTTCCTATTAGTGATGAGTACTGGCTCACATCTGTAATCCAGCACTTAAAAGGCTGAGCTGGGAATACTGTTGTAAATTCCACACCAGCATGAATACAGAATTAAGACACTGTCAAAAAATAATACAGGCAGGCTTGATGGCACTTTACTTTTAATCTCAGCATTCAGAAGGCAGAGGCAGGTAGATCTCTGTGAGTTCAAACCTAGCCTTGTCTATATATTGAGTTCAGAGCTAGCTAAGTGAGACCCTGTCTTAACAAACTTATGATTGCCAGGGCTTCTTTGAATGTGGTCACAAATAATCCTGTCCAATATCCTGCTATTCCAAACTGCCAGTATCCTCTGGGGAATGATTGTTTGTAGTATCAAAACAACGCCAAGATCTTTTTCAGCCTGATCAGTAAATCCTTCTCCTCTTTTTCCAAGGAAATGAGATGGTTTTGCCACTGTAGGTCTGGACAGTGTCAGCATTAGCCACAGATGACTGAAGGTGAAGGACGTAGGAGTGGGCAGGAGGAAGCAGCAATAGGAAGGAGCCAGGGCAGCCTTACCCCGTTAGCATTTGGGGCCCAAATCAAAGGCCCTTGCTTGGAATTCCAGCTCTGCCCCAGGTTCTGTGGTCTTCACTGTTCTCTTCCTCAGTTTCAATACCTTTAAAATGAATATGTAACTACTTCATGATAATATTGAGGTATTTATTAATATAGCATGTAGTAATAAGATCTGAAGTTTGCTGAACACCTGTTGATATTTATTATTATTATTATTATTATTATTATTATTATTATTATTATTATTAT
>JADRCD010146441.1:0-14585 GCA_019843815.1 Montemys delectorum | reverse complement strand
TACACATACACACATACATACACAAACATACACATATACACATACATGCATACACATACATACATGCATACATATATACACACATACATATACAAACACAAACACACATACATACACATACACACATACATACACACATACACACATACATACACATACATAAATAAATACACACACACACACACACACACACACACACACACACACACACACGGGCTGGGAGTATATTCCTCAGGTGTACAGAATTTTCCTCGAGTGTTTCTGGCCAGGGTTCGAGGCTACAAAGCAAGTGGGTGCTGCTGCACACTTGGGTCCCAGCCGCAAGAGCAGCCACGCCCTAGCTAGGCAGGGTGCAGAGCTCCAGCACCCATTGCCACAGCCCTCTGGCCCACACAGCCTCCTTACAGCCAAGACATGTGTCTCAGCTCTTAAAAGTGGCCAAGTGCTCAAGCATACACCACACAAGGGGATGGGGGGCTCGGGGTGTGAGGACACAAAGGGGTTACCACACAGCAGAGCTATGTTGAGAGCCAAGGGAAGGCAGACATCTGGACCCAGCTGGGGACAAGGACCCTGTGACCCCTCAGCTGGCTCAGTTTCTCTCTTAGCTCTGAGCTCTACCCAGTGCTGACTAGTGGAACTTTTTGCTCATGTAGGAGCCGCTGACCATGTGTGGATATTTATTTCTATGCTGCCCTCTCAGGTGCTTGACTGCCACACCCCACCAGCAGAATAGAGTCTCACCCTTTCCATCATTGAGGATAATTCTGCGGGACAAGGTAGGCCTTGGGTCCCTGTGCCTTCTGGCACCAATCCAGGCTGGCCAGCTGTTTCTAGACAGTGTTGAACATCTTGGAGCAGCCAGGGATCTTCTCCTGTGGTTGCTAGAATAAATTGTCCTGCCCTACAGTCCTTTCTGCCTCTGTGGCAAACACTATGGGCACCAAGTGGCTTGGGGAGGAAAGGGTTTATTTTAGTTTACAACTCGGAGGCTATACTACTCCATCACTGAGGGAAGTCGGGCAAGAACTCAAGGCGGGAACCTGGAGGCAAACGAAGGAGGGTCAGTGCCTGCTGGCTTGCTCTCTGGCTCATGAGTAGGCTCATTCTTAGCTAGCTTCCTTCTGTAGCCTGGGACCACCTGCCTAGGGACGGAGTTGCCCACAGTGGCTGGGTCCTCCTACATCAGTTAACAATGTAGGTAGTCCTCCACAGGCCAGTCTGATTTAGGTTCTCCTCTCAGATGACTCTAGGTTGTGTCAAGTCACCAATGAAGCTAACTAGGACAGGCCCCAGATGCAAGCTTAATGGGATACAAATCTGCCTGTGGCTGTGGCTTTCAGAACAGATCTCACCGGGCTGACGCTGAGATGTCGGCTGCGCTGGGCACTTCTTCTGGAGTCTAGGGCAGGACAGGATTCCTTGCTTTTTCCAGCTTCTAAATGTGCTTGCATTCTCTTGATCCCCTCTTTGTCTTCAAAGCCAATAAGGTTCCCCTGCCCCCTTCTCTGTACCCCACAGTTAAGAAAAGCCCTGGCCCACAACAACTCACATTATTAGATTGGGCAGCCGCCTATTTCAAGGCACTTCACTCATACACGTGCACCTGGAAAATACCTATTCCATACCTGGCACCTAGCCACAGATCCTAGGAGTGAAGGCCCCATCTCCATAGGGCCTCCTCCTACCCACCACAGCCCTATGCCCAGGCTTCCAGATGGGCATCTCAGAGCCGGAGAGAAGAGAGGCTTCTTCAAGGTCACACAGGGGGTGCTTGGTACTGCACTGCCTTTCCAGGTCACCTTCTCTCCATCATTTGCCCCACCCAGTGCTGGGCTCATGAGCTGCTAACTGCTGACAGCCACACCCTTCTCCCCTTTCCACCTCCTCCTAGGGCCTTGTCCTTGGCTTCAGAATTACAGGCCCCCACCCACACCTCTCTGTAGGGTCCAGTCTTCGGTCACTGGCTGACCGATGCATATACACAAAGGATTTCTCCCTCTCTCCACTTGGAGGTGTCCTCCAAAAGGGATAGTCCCAGGTAAGCTCAGATCTAAGCTGCAACTTCCTGATGAATCTGCTTCTGTGTCCCTAAACTCCCACAGGCCCAGTGTGGAGTCTGCCTCCGGCTGCTGAGCACCTGACTATGGTCCTGTCTGTCGGGTCCTCAGCCTGCTGGCAGTTACCATGAATCCATGGGACACTCAGAGGTCATTGGTTTACTGAGGCTGGTGAATGGAGTATTGCTGTCCCCTCTCAGGAGGAGACAGTCCCCTGTCCCAGACTACAGGGCCCACAGTCCTATGGACGGAGGCTGGGCAGAGGCTCTGAGAAGTGAATTATGTGTGCTCTCTGTGCTCAACCAGTGATGGTTGTTCTGGCTCAGGAAGTGGGTGCAGCCAGAATTCCCTTTGTAGTTGGGTCAGGGAGAGGAAGGGTATCAGGTCCTCAGATGCCTGAGAAGTCTCCTCCCAAAAAGGTTCACCAAGACTCTTGTGTACCTCACTGAAAGACAAACAGGGGATCTAGGAGACTGAGTTCCTCTCTGACACCCAAGACTCACCAGGATCACCCCTCAGAACCTCTTTTACCTTTCTCACAGACAGGCTGTGAGGGTGGCACATGCTATCCCCAGGACTCCCACTTGATAATGGAGCCTATGAATCTTTCCTCTGATGTCCTGGCGACGTGACATCCTACATTGCTAAGTGTTGCCAGGCCCTGGGCTTTGCTCTAACTGCTTTGCCTTCATTATTTCATCCCACAGAACTGGAATCAGGTTCTGTTATCCCTAAATAGATGGGAATATGGAGGCCCAGAGAGGTTAATAACTTTGCTCAAGGTCACATAGCCATGGGAAGGTAGATCAAAGACCAGATTTACAGCACAGGTTTGTGTCACTGGGTTGTGCTGCCTCCTGTCGCTTGTCTCTTGTCTGGATCTTCTGTATTTCCTGATTTTCCCACACTGTAAGAACTCCCTAGTTGACAAAAATAATGTCTTTTCACCTATGCTGCTTGCCTTTGACAGACAGGTGTGGCCTTCCTAGTTGTTGAGTCTGCCAGGTTGGCCTTTCAGAGTGGCTTATAGGTTGTCACTGGATCACAGGTCTTAGTGTCCATCATCAAACACTAACTAGATCAGCAGGACCAGTTTTGAGCCCAGAGCCATAGCTGCAAGAGAGGCTGGAAAACAGATTCATGGTTTGGATTTTAATTGTTCCCAAAAGGCCCAAGGGTTGAAGGCTTGGGTCTTCAGTCTTGATTCTCCTGGGAGGTAATGGAGGATGTAGGAGCTCAGAGCTACTGAGCAGAAGATAGGCCATTAGGGGAGTGCCCGTCATGGGGATAATGATGTGCCAGGGGAGTGCCTGTCATGGGGATAATGGTGTGCCAGCGCCTCTTCCTCTCGTTCGCTTCCAGGCTGCCACTAGGTGAGCAGCTTTCTCCCTCCATAATGTTCTGTTTTGCCACAGGCCTCAAAGCAACAGAGCCAACCACCTGAGGACTAAACCTTCTGGAGCCAAAGGCCAAAAACTACAACAAAAAGCCCAAAACTTCTGACCTCATCAATCAACCAGTCTCTCTTGAGATGCTGTTGGGAGCAGGGGAAAGGGAGGGGGTAGGGTTTAGTTAGAGAATGGCTCGCTGGGGCTAAGCCCTGTAAAGAGCTTCCTTCTCCTCAGCCCCTTCCTCCCCTCCCCCTCTCCCTCTCCCCCTAACCCCACCTCTGCTTCCTGGCCACCATGAGGGGAACAGCCTCCTCTACTACAGGCGGCCACCGTTAGGTCTCTGTGTCACTTCAGGCCCAAAGTGACGGGAGTCTAGAGACCACCGGCTAAACTGATGAATGCAGCCTGGGATACAGAGGGATTTCCCATTTCCCTAAAGAGAACTTGAATGTGTATTTTGCTAGGCCATTGGGGAAAGGAGTTACATATTTCCTTGTAAAATTGGATTTATTAGTTTAATTATAAGTACCTATGAGAAGGTGCTGATCTTAAGGTATAGCTGTGTAGAAACGTGGGTTTTCCCTCACGGTACATTTCATGGAATTCTTCTACACGGTCCCATTTTGGGATCTCCCACCCTCAGGAGTGGGCTGTAGTGGAGCGTGCTTCCCCTGTCCGCATCACTACTAGCAATGAACTGACATCACTCTGCACTCCTCTCTTGAGTAGCCCCAGACCTCTCTCTAAGATCTTTCCATCTGTAGATCATGGGGTCAAAAACGCTAAGAGAAGCCCCATATATCTATACTCATAGCTATCCTAGTCTGAATGCTGACTGAGAGAGGCATCCTGGGCTGTGAACTCCCAACGCTTGCCTGTGCACTTTTTTTTTTTCTTGGAGAGAGAACACTTTCTCCATCAGATTCTTCAAGCAGTTGAAGCTTCTCCAAGTGACACCCTAGGCTTTTGACTGACATAAATTGGGTGGCCGGTTATATTGGAGGTGAGCTTAAGTCAAGGCATGTGCAGGTGTGTGCTCTTTTGTGTGAGCAGGATGGAGGGGTGGAGCTGGTCCCTGTTCTCTCCAATGTGTCCTCCTACTCCTCCCATGTCATCCTTTGCTCTTCTGTTCCTCTCCAGCCTCACCGAATCACATGACCAGCTGGGCAAGTGCTGCATTCCACACAGCAGGCTGGCCCCACTGCCAGCTACCACGCCATGTTTCATTTCTTTCCTGCCTGTTAGCTGGGCCTCCCCAGGGTCCGCTCTCTACAGTTGTTTTATGGAAGGTGTCAGCTTCCCACTCCACTCTCTGGCCTGATGTAGTTATTAGGAACAGCTACAAGAAGAGACAAAATACCCGGCGAGAGGGTAGGGGTTGGGGGTCCCCAGGCAGTTGCTCAGAACATGCCATCCCTCATACCACGTGTCACCGAAACCGACACCACGCTTCTGCCATCGCATCCTATTTAGAATGGCATAATGATTGGACCTCGGATTCAGGAACAATTAAAATCGAGTTGCTGGTACGTGGCTCATTTTGCCGAGGCCTTGTTGATGAGGTTAATCCCAAAGACAGCAAGCCGTGGGAGGAGTCATCAGGGCCCAGATGTCTCCTGCTCCTGAGCAGGTCTTCGTTTGAGTCCTGGCTCCTTTTCCACGATAATGGCACTGGCACAGCAGCCCTGGCTCCTTACTGGCTTGCCACTAGGGCTGGGTGGAGGCAGAGGTGAGGCCTGGAGATTTGGATCAGCCTCCTGGTGATTGGTCAGCTGGGTAAGGCTGGTCTAAGGGCACGCTCTGAGCCTAGTCTGTTACTACTGAGTCCAAGTGCCTGTATCCCGGTGGTTCCCAAAGCTGACTCTACCACCTTCTGAGTGGTGACTTCAGGGCTTCAAGCATACATGGATCTGTACTCCAAGAACCGTGGAGGTCCCGCCTTCAGACCCCAGCTCTTTTTTTCTGTCTGTCTGAGTGACAGCAGCCAAGTTCTTCCCTGCCTCTCAGAACAAGAGTTTCAGGCTTGGCTCCAGATGGCGCTGCTCCCGACTTCAGCTCTGTCCTCGACAGCCCTATGACTTAAAGCCAGCCTCAGTTTCCCATCAGCAGAATGGACTCATCAGTGCTCACCTTTTCTGGTAGTTCTCATGGGGACAAAGTGAAAACTCACATGGAAATCAGTTAGCAAGGTGAAGGCAGTCACTGCTGTCATGATAGGAGTAGCATTCTTCCTTCCCTACAAACCCACGGCCTGGCCCCGCTGGAGTCCTTTCTCTACATTCTGTGCTGGGCAGTGAGGTCTGGGGAGTTAGCCCCAGTCCTGGGGTCCTTTTGCTACCCCATGTGCTAGCCACTCCCCCAAACCTTAGCATCAACACCTGCTCGCCCATTGTCTGAGCCAAAGGGAAGGTCCTGCCCCTCTCTCGCCTCCAACCCACCTCTTGCTGTACTCTGTGGCAGACCCTGGAGCCTTGATGGCAAAGATCAGCCTACAATGCTCCCCCAGCCCCTCTCCCTCTGCTGACTCCCATTCATCTCGGGGTGAATATGGATGGCTGGGAGCATGCACATGTCACCTAGAGTTTCCTAGAATGGCCGCTGTGACAGCTCAGCCCAAACAGTGGAAATCATAATACTTTCCAATTCTGGAAGCCAGAGGTTTGAATTCAGGACCAGATTTGTGTGTGTGTCTCTCTCTCTGAATGTGTGTGTGCGCGCGCGCAAGGCTGTTTTGACACCCTCTGCCATACTGCCTTGAGCAAGGTTTCTCACTGAGATTCAGCCACACTGGCTGGCTCTCAGAGGCTCTGCCTATCTCTACTCCTCCTTCTTGTCGACAAACATGTGCAGCCATGCTCTTCATCTTATGTGGTGCTGGGTAATCATGCTTGCAGAGCTAACCCTGTTATCCACTAAGTGATCTCCCTAGAGCCCTACAGCTGTGTGCTGTGAAGGGGACAGACCTTCCTGCGGCTCCCAGCTGCTACATTCCTTGACTTAGGGGTATATCACTCTGAGTATTTTCCTGAGGTATCTCCTCTCTGTGTCTGCCTTCTCTTGACCTCTCCCAACTCTCTCTTAGAAGGACACTTGGCTTGGGTTGTGGGGTCTACCCAGACCGCATCCTTAAGTCAATCATATCTGCAAAAGGCCCTTTTCCAAATACGATGAATCACTAACTCCAAGGTTAGGATGTAGGGATGCGTTTTAGGGGACACCACCGAGCCCCCTACAGGCTTGAAAAGAGTGTCCCTCACTCACCCCAGCACCATGGTCCCTAGCAGGTTCTTTTTGTTTTTCAAGACAGAGTTTCTCTGTGTAGTCCTGGCTGTCCTGGAACTCATTCTGTAGACCAGGCTGGCCTTGAACTCAGAAATCTGCCTGCCTCTGCCTGCCTCTGCCTCCCAAGTGCTGGGATTAAAGGTGCGCGCCACTGCCCAGCCCCTAGCAGGTTCTTAAACAATATCATTCCTCACTTCTTCCTCCCATGGACTTCATTCAGCAATGATGTCCTTGGCCACCTTCCTAAAACTCAGTTGCCATTTGTTCTGTTGCTGTGATTGGATACCTGAGCAGAAGGCAGCTTAGGGGAGGAAGGGGCTCATTTTCGCTTCTAATTCCAGGTTACAGCCTGCCACTGTAAGGAAGTCAAGGCAGGAACTCCAAGCAGCTAGCCGCATCACACACGCGCTCAGGAGCAGACAGAAGTGCATGCATGCTTGCTTGCACAGGCTCAGCTTGAGTTTTCTACTTTCACACAGTTCAGAACCCCTGGCTAAGGAATAGTGCTACCCGCGGTGGGCTGGATCTTCCCACATAAGTTAACTCACTTAGATCAATCCCCCTGCAGGACAACCCACAAAAACAATCCTTCGCTGAGACTCTTCCCAGGTGATTCTAGGTTGTGTCAAATGACAAAGCCACCGTCTCTCCACTCGTCACCACTCCGCTTCATTTTCTCCAGCACACTCACTGCCTGTTAGAGAGATGGCTTTACTTGCTTATTGCTCCTGTTGCCTGGGAGAATGAACCTCCACCAGCACAGGGACTTTGTCTATTTTGCTCATTGATCTGACTCTATTGTCTAAAATTGAGCCTACACATAATAAGTACTCAAAAAACATTTGCTGAATGAATGAATGAATAGACTGATGGGCTGTGCTGGACTAGAAGAAACAGAGTGATGCCCTTGGGGCTGATGCAAAGAGCTTTCTCATCCTCTGTAGTAAACTCATGTTTGCAACCAGGCCAAGAGGTAAATGAGATGTGATGCAGGAGGGTGGCCATCCTGTCCGTGCCACCTGCCACTTTCCCTATGGTGCCCAGTGCTTTGCAAGTGAGATCTGTTGAATGACTCACCCTGCACAGATAATACCAAGGAGGTGAATACTGGTCCCGAAAGGAAGAGTTTGGTCTGTAAAGTCATGTATGTCAGCATGCCAGGGCCCTGTCCTCTGTCCTAAATGCAAAACAAGATGCATAGGCACCTCTGTGTACCATGGACGCAAACCTCCTGAGAAGTGGCCGTGCCACCAGCTGATGTCCCTCCCTAGGGAATGCCGGTGGCTGTCTAGCCTAGACCCTCATCTGTGCCAACCCTAGACACCCAGGCTTCTGGGAGATGGTCTCTCTGTATGGGCTGGCAGGCAGTACACCCACCCAGCCAAGAGGACTGCCATGACTGTAGACTGCTCCTGCTCCTGTTCAGGGGGCAGTGCCATGATCTGGATCAAGAAATCAAAAGGTACCTTTTCCAATACGGACTAAAGTTCTTGGGCATGCACAGACCACCAAGTTACCTGCCACTTTCTATGCCACCTGGGGTTTCAACCTGGTCCTGCTGCTGGCTATTCTGACTCACACAGGGGGAGAGGACAGAGAGCTAGGGTGTTCTCCAAGGCTGCTCATGAGGGGCAAGTCCTCTGTCCTCTCCCAGACTTGTATGTAATATAAACACCCAGAGGGATCTAGACAGGGCCATTTATCAGAGACACCTGGGACAGAAGCCAAGAGCCAGACAGGATGTCATCTCCTGAAGGTACGGGGCTGGGAGTTCTCAGGCATGTCCCTCTTCTCAGAGCCTGTCTCTGGGATAGAGGCCCCATCTGACTGTCTTTTCCCTGAGGGAGGTCAGATTCTGTGTGTCCTACAGGTGGGTGTTTGGGCAAGCTACCTACTAACCCACTGAAGCCAGAGAGACTCATCCCAAGCGGGAGAAATTTCCCGGTGGAGTGAAATAATAACCAGGAAGGAGGAGTGAGTGGGAGCTATCCATTGGAAGCTCTCTGTAGACATTCATTCATTTCTGTCTGGACGGGAACAACACGAGGGGTTTCTTGTCATATGAGCCATAGCTTTTATGCCTGAGAAGGCCAGTCCAGTGTAAGGAACAGGAAGATGGGGCTGGGGAATCTTTCCTTCCCCGCCTTTTGGACTGTCTCTGGAGAGACTGTTGAAGCTTTCTTACAGCCTAGGACCTCCCTCCTTCCTTTCACCCCAGCCATGCAGTGTCATGCCAGGCAGGGCCAGGAAACTGGCTGGCAGCCCCCTCATGGGGCTCACGGATTTAGAGGATTTTTGTCCTGGACCCCTAAGGGTTCCTTGTGGATTAAGGGATAAATCTCAGGGACAAGTTTTAAGAGTAGGGATGAGCACAAGGAAGGAGCTGCAGTCAGCTCCTGAGATCCCTTCTCTGCCATCACACGGCGTCCACCGCTTGCTTCCTCCTCCGTTCCTGTCTGCCAACGTGGGCTGCTGACACGGGCTCCATCGTGCCCATTTCCCCATGACTGATGTATTGTGAATGACAGCTCAAGAAGCCCCTCCCACTTACCCAGCTAGTCCGCGTGGTCCGCGTGGTCCCCGTGTGCCAGCTGTGATTTCTCATTCATTGGCTGAGAACATTCCGGATGACAGCTGACTGAGTCCAGCAGACACAAATCCATAAGCTCACCCTTTATAAAACACAAGTGGTCTTCTTAGCTTGAAAAACAAACAAACAGACAAACAAACAAACAAACAAACAAAGTCTTATGTAGATGGACAGACACTTTTTTTATCCTCTTGAGTGGCATGTGGATGGACTCCTTGTCATCAAGTGTGGCCTCTTGGGATCTGTGGCCAGCGTGGGTCAGGTGGATGTGGTGGGGATGGCCGGTGCTGTCAGTTGGTGTCTGGGAAGGGATGGGTGGTTTCAGCCCACAGTGTAACCATATGTTTCAACATTAGGATTGCTGCTGGTGAAGTTGTTTGTTCTCTCCTTTGCCTGTTATTTTTTTTTCCAGACAGGGTTTCTGTGTAGCTCTGGCTCTTCTGGAACTCACTCTGTAGACCAGGATGGCTTCAAACTCAGAGATCTGCCTGCGTCTGTATCCCCAGTGCTGGGATGTAGGCCAGCATGGATGAGCTGCGAGGAGGCAGAACACAGGCAGGGGAAGCATGATGCTTGAGAGAGGGTAACAGGATAGGGATAAAGGCCAGAAGGTCATAGAGATGACACCGTCCAATCTCCGAGGCAGGCTCACCAATCTCAACTCCCTCTTAGAAAAGAAAATCCTGTTTGAAGTGGAAGGAGCATCCTAAGATCAGTTAGCTTGCGGCCCTCCTCCACTGGCTTCTACTATTCTAGATTAAAAAACAAAAACAAAAGCAAAACAAACAAACAAACAAAAAAACAAAAAAATACCAACCAACAAAAAAAAAAAACAAAACTAAAACATCTCTTGATCCTGCTTCTCAAGAGTCGCTCAGCCTCTGCCTGCCTCTTTCCATTCTATAGAGCAGGTTTTTGCTTTGTTTTATTTGTTTGTTTTCATGAGATTCTCTCTCCTGCTGAGGCAATCCATAGCACCTTGGTAAACTTCTATTTGTTAGAACAGACATAGATGAGTGATGGGGGAGGGACGTCTTAGAACCTGCAACTGATTGGTTGCAGCCAGATTGAGAGAGGATGTGAGTGTAATATGATCTTTGGAGGAGAGAGGGCTATGATTGATTAGTAATGTCTGCTGTGGACACTAGAAGTAATGGTGCGTGTGCTATATATCTGTCATACCAGGTTGGAAGTTCCTGGAAATAAGTTAGGACTTCCTTAGATTTCTTGCAGAGCCCTGGCAGCTAATATAGGCCAGCTGTCTCCTCAAGCTTGATGTTGGCTGACTGGTCAATTGGGATGGCTCCACTCTGAGGCCCAGGCTTCTGAAGAAACAGGAGAGAACATCTAAGCCATTAGTTTTCAATTTTTCAGAAAAATCCTCAGTGTTCTTTCTTCAAAGGACATCTTACTTGAAACAGGGTATATTTGCAGATGAAAGCAAAGCAGACTTGCTCTGGCCCGAGCGAGGGTTGGGGCTCAGAACCTCAAATGCTTGCATGTCCTCTACCCAAGGTTTCTCTGAGACACTGCCAAGGAGCACCGTAGCTACCTAGAACCCAATCTGGGAACCATAGGAGAGGAACCCAAGGTCCAGAAATGGGAAATGACTTTGCCAAGATCATACAGTAACTAGAGATGAAGACAACATGAGCCAGTGTTCCTTCTGTTACAGGCCCAGAGTTCCCATGAGGGAGACAGCCTTAGCCCAGGTCTGAACTTTGAGGCCAAGAAAAGGCATCTCTCCCTCACTCCCACTTACTTGAGGTCAGGTGTGAGCAGCCATGTCACCCAGGTCCTGTGGGAGGGGCATCTGCCTATCTTGACTAGTTATTTTGTTCTTGGAGCCCCCTTCTCCCCTTGAGTGTGTTTTTATTAATTAAACATCCTCTCTGGTAGCAGTTGCTTAGAAAGCACCAGCAAATGTTTAATTCATCAGTTCCGAGCTGGTCCTCCCCCAACTCCCCCCAAGACCTCCCTCCTTCAAAGTGCTTTCCCAGGAAACCCTCCTGGCATGCACGAGGTCTGCTGCCCTGCTTCCCGCACCACCTTGCTGCAAGCTGATGCCCCTCCCAGCGGCTGTGGAGATCCATCAGGCAGCTGGAGACATCTGTAAGGAGCGAGCAAGCAGAGCGGCTGGGTGCAAGCCTTGAGTTGCCTCCCTCAGACGCTGTAAAAGGCGGTGATTTGTTGAATTACTACAAGAGTATTTAATGACCATCTTCCCTGGCCGCTTAGAGGCGAAAAATGAAGGCATTGATTAGCCAATGATGCTGATTAGAGGCTCAAGCTTCCTGAGGTGGTAAGCACACACACACACACACACACACACACACAGAGGCACAGGCACACACACACACACACACACACAGAGGCACACATAGAGTTTGACTCCACAGGATTCTGCAATGGGATCCTAGGGGAGCTCTGCCCTCTTCATGGCCATAGTCAGAAGAGAAGGCCTATCACTGAATGGGACCCTGGAGAGATGGCTTCTCTCACATGAGAGCTTGCGGACACCAACTCTCTTAGTCCATGCAATCTCCAAGGATAGGCTTGTCTGAACACGCATACCTTTACTGGAACCTGATTCTACTCCAACTTCCTGTTCTCTTTGGGGACCTAAGTTGAGTTTGGAGGTTGGTTCGGGCTGGGAGACCCCCTTCTGTTTTCCTGGCCAGCTCTGCTGTACACAGGAAGGGGAAGCCTGTGCCCCAGCTCTGTCTTCTTTACAGTGATCCCTCTCACTGTCTGTCCCCCAAATCCTGTGTCCTGTGGGAAACTCAGGGTCATGTCCCGAGGAACAGACTTCCTGGAAACAGAGCAGGGCTTTGTACCCTGGGGCCTCCTGAAGCGGCTGAGCTGTCTCCATGGCTGCTGGGTCACCTGTCTTGGTTGTCACTGTCTTTATTTCATTTCCTGTTGCTGTGATAAAATACCCTGAGAAAAGCATCCTAAGGAGGGAAGTGCTTATATCAACTTGCAGTTCAAGGGTTAGTCCCTTGTAACAGCAAAGTCAAGGCAGCAGTGGGGGTGGAGGGGTAGGGGGCGGGGAGGGGCGAGGAGGACTTGCACCAGCTGATCACATTACATCAGCAGTCAGAAGAAGAAAGCAATGCGTGCTGCTGCTACTCAGCACATGCTCCAGGAACCCTGTCAGGGAATGGTGCCGCCCATAGTGGTCGGTTTTCCTATATGAATTAACGAGATAATTCCCCACAGGCATGCCCAGAGGCCCATATCCTAAGTTGATAGTTGACCCTTCGCAGTAGCTTAGCCTCACCCACTGACCCGTTGACTCTACTCTACAGAGGTCTCAGTGGTAACTTGGGCCACTCAAAGGGTCATCACAGTGATGCCATATCCCTTAGAAAAGGTGCTAAGAAAAGTCCACATCCACTGAGTGTAGGTGACATCCAAAGTTAGTTTGGCAAGAGCATGGCTCCCCGAGTCCTCCCCCACTTAAGGGGAAGGTGTCATTTCCTGGATGAGTAAACTGAGGTGGGCTGAGACTTGGTAACTGCTCAGAGTCATTCCGGATTGGGTGGCAGGTGTTTCATGATCAGTCTGTCTGACTCCAGACCAACCAGGACAGCATCACCACAGAGAGCTGGGCATGGTTAGATCACTCCAGCTAGGCAGGGCAAGGCTTCAACTGCTGGAGCCCACTGCACCCGAGCAGTGTTGGAGTTAGCCAGATTAGCCTCAGGCCTAGGGCTTGTTATCCATGAATCACCCAAATAGACAAATCCCAGCCTTGGTCTCATAGCTGGAGACAGGATATACATACTGAACAAGAAGATGGCTTGCTGTGTTAAAAAAGGACAAGAGAGAGAAGACATATTAGGAGGGGCCCCGAGGCTGGCAGCAGGCTGGTGTCATGTAGCTGGAGCAGCCTGGATTGCAGGGTTAAATGAGAGAGGGGCTGGGGTAGAAGGTGGGTGATGGAGGTGGAGTGGGAGGTAGAGGTCTGAGGTCCACATGGCTGAGTCTGAGAGCCAGCATCCCCCCCGGAGATGGAGACAGGCAGGCTGGGGTGAGGTGGGGGGCCCCCAACCTTCCTCTGAGCACAGCACTGTGCCAGGTAGTGCCTGTTGCATGTTTGTTATTCCTTCAAGATTTTTTTTTCCTGTAGGCTGGAAGAAGGGTCCCTCCTTGTTCCCAGAAACAAACATTGCCCAATTAGATGCTTGCCCCTGCTACGGGAGTTCCTTTTCCTGTTTTTGCCATGGAGACAGGGCTCTTTGGTCCTGCTTCCCCCTGAGAATAAGTACATTAACAAAGTGAGGGCTCACTGCAGGAGCAGCCCCTGGGCAGGAGGAGGGAGAGAGGGAGGAGGGAGAGATGGAAGGAGGAAAGAGAGGAAGAAAACAAAAAGAGCAAGCTGGAGAAGGAGGGGAGGAGGAGAGCTAAAAGAGGAGAGGGGAGAGGAAAGGAATAACAAGAGGGAATAAAAGGAGGAGAAGCAGAGCAGCAGGGATGGGGGACTGAAGGGGAGCACCACCAGAAAGGGAGCACCACCACGGGGCCATTGTCATTCAGCACCCTCAGCTGAGGATCTCCATGTGTCCCTCTCCCCTAGGAGCTTCTGAGAAAGTGTCAAAGAGGTGGTTATTTCTGGTGGCAGCGTGATTGGGAGCTTGGAAAGCAGGAAATTGAGTGGTGATTACGGTTGTAATAAGTTGACAACATCAAATATCATTACCCCCCCAGAACATGCAAATGATCCCATCTTTACCGGGATTTGCCATGCAAATACCAATTAGCAGAAAAGTAGCTGCCTTGATGGGGGGCGGGGCGGCGGCTGGCTCTCCTCCCAACACACCTCCGCTGTCTCCACAGGAAGGTAAACAGATAGGAGGGAACAGTTCTTGACAGGTACCAGTAGAGGACAGGAGCTGGACCAGTGGCTTAGAGGAACTCTGCCCCCTGTGGCTCTGACTTCTGTGCCGGTTTCAGTGGCTGCTAAATGTTCCTGCATGTGTTTCTCTGGGTGCCCTTTACAGCCTAGGGTCCACTCAGTGTCAGCAACTGGGGCTCAGGGTCTGAGCTGGCTTCTTTGTCCTCACCTTCCTGCATTATGGCCATTGACTTTGAAGGCTGCAGGGCAGATGACAGAGAGCCCCTGGGACAGAGCCTCCTACATCTCCCTCCCTTTGACCAGATTTCTACCACCCCTACCCCCTGCCACACCTGGCACAGAGAGGGTGGTGGTACACACACACACAGACACACAACCAGGCACACACAGACACACACACA
>JADRCD010146440.1:7637-32350 GCA_019843815.1 Montemys delectorum | reverse complement strand
GCATGCTTCACAGTATAATGTAAATTGGAGTCCAGGTAAGATTTATGGGCAGGAGGGGGAAGTGCAGAGTTGGACACCCACCCAGACTGTCCACCAAGGGACTCATTGCCTTGCCTCTGTGAAGAACGTGGCTCAGTAATCCTGCCCTTCTGTGTGCGTGCATGTCAAGTCTTCCTTTCTACAGGACTATATTAATGACTGCAATGCCTCATTTAATCAAATGACAGGAACGTGACACTACAGAGGTGAAAGTTACCATATGAGGCACCAGCACTCTTAAGAAACCAACTAAAGTAAAAGTTAAAAAACAAATTGCCTCAAGTTTTCCTTTCCGTTATAAACTGAAAAAGAAGATATAGCAAAACACTTCTTAATGGTAAGAAATAGTCTGTTTTCTCCAACAAGGACAATATTTGACTAAAATATCACAGGTAAATAAATAAAAACTATTAATTTAGCTTTTAACAATGGAAACATTTTTCAAGTAATTACACAAGGTAGTGAGAAAAAATTTTGCACTCTATCAAGTGGAACAAACACTCTCTGCCCCCAATTTTAGCATTTATGACTATTGTTTCTATCTGGAAAGTAACAAATAAAACATTACTGCCCTGTGTGTTGACTGCCCACAATACTAGAACTTAGTCATACACCAAGATGATCTAAGAAATTCTAAAGTTTGAGTTAGCTGTGATTAGTTGTGGGACAGAAAAAACATATCTGTCTCAAATTTAACTGAAACAATATAGCTTTAAAAATCTTTTATTTTGCTAATAGTAGTTCAACCAGCTTTGGAAAATATTCTAACTTTGCTGACGATACCAACATCAACCACATGATGTCACCAATAACTACAACAGCAAACAGGAGCCTTGGGGATGAAACTAAGAAATGCACACATTCCTCTTTACTATAGGTTAAATTGATATGTATTTTGTTAAAGACTTCTTGCTGTATTTATTAAACTAATAAGAAATTGGTACCAGCTTGCTGCTTTTTTTAAATGAATTGACAATTACAGTGTGACTCTCCAGACTTTTAGAATTTGAAGTGTATGAAAACTTAATAACAAAAATAAAAAATAAAACTAATAAAATTTAAAAGTGGATCTTGCTTGCTGACCTTCACATGTGTCTTATGATATAATCTGGAGGTAAAAATGAATGTTCATGAAAAATGAGTATTGAAAAGTATTTTCCAAATGCTGTGGTGAGTTGGAGATACAGAAACATTTATAACATGCACACACATATGTGAACCATAGAAGCTTTAATCACAGTGAATGTCACAGCATAGAGCTCTTCTCTTTTAAAAATATTTTTGATTATATATACATATATATGATGTATATAATGTATATAATGTGTATATAGTATTTTGCCTGCATAAACGTCTGTGCACCACATGCATGTCTGGTGCTTGAGAAGGTGTTGAGGCTCAAGTGCGTGCTGGGGATCGAACCCAGGCCCTTTGCAATAACACGCTCTCTTACCAGGGATCCAACTCTCCAGCTCCTAGAATTATTATCTAATGTGAAGTTAGAAGAAGATATTCTTGTCCTATAAGTATGCCAGACATATGTAATATTTCGCTTTTAGTTTGGCACAATACATGATTAATTTGAATAAACTTTTCACCCTTATTCATGAAGACAAAGCCAATCTTTTCTACCTCCATTTCTCGTCACAGACGAATTCTGAACATACAAGGTTAACAATTGTAACCGCATTGTGATTGAAAGACCAACTTTTTCTCCTGAAATGGTTTATCATAATATTATGCTTAATTATGCAAATATGCTGCAGGCTTTTTTATGGGTACATCAGCCAAATTAAATACATCAAAGATGACAAATGCATATTCATTTATATATTCAGCACATATACCCTACATGCATTATTCTATTAATTTAACAAATAACAGCACGTAGTGACACAAATAATGCCAAGTGAGAAAGCATGGAACCCGGCTGGCAAATGTCCATAGGGAAGAAACCTGGGAGGTCAAGGTAGGAGACAATGGATTTCAAGGTCATCTTTGACTATATAGTGAACTTAAGGCCAGTCTTAATGAGAGCTTGCCTCAAAACCAAAATTAAGAACTGAAAAATCCAAAAGCAATCCACAAACCTACTTATAGGGATTATTTTTGTGTTGACTTTTCTTTGTCATTGCCCCAAAGATTTTAGGGGGAGAAGGTATAAGTATATGTTTGTAAACTTATATACTTATATACTGATAAACTTAAAAGCTTATAAGATTAGGAGAGTTTTATTAATAATAAATAACATCAACTGATATTTTGTAGATATATATAATATATACATATATATCTTGCTGACACAGTTGGCATTGTTAGACCTAGCTTGCTGCCTCTTACTGTGCATTAAATATATTTTTTCTCTCTGTTAAAAAAAAAAAAGCACATGGTATGGTATGGTAAAATTTAAAAAAAAGATGTAATCTAGTACTTTAATTAGATTTTAAAAATTGGAATAAGAAGATTCACATTTCCAAATATTTGGTAGAGAGAACATACAGTTGAATCTCCAATTGAGCATGCCTGATGCCTGACTCATTGATGTAGCCAAAGACAAGATATTCACATCTAAGTTGTAATTTACAGAGCATTTTTGTGGAAACCATGGTATATAATTTTCTGTTTATGTTTTCCTGAGTATTTTAAAGTATTTACAAACAGATTTTAAAATTTCTTAATGTTTCTGATTGTTGTGATGTTACCAGGTTTCTTAAGGGATGAGAGGAGTTTGTGGGTTTTTGACGGTAGGACATTCTGGACCTCTGGGGCCAGAGCTTTCTGCTGGGCCTTTCATTCACTGTTTCATTACAAAACAACACATTTGTGTATTAATCTTGTCTCTTGGCATCATAAAACAAGCTAAACACACTCACCTACTTCTTATAAATAATCCAGGGACTAGGCTTCACTTTGTAAACTGTCATTAAAATGGACCTTAGCAAATGATAGAACTGTTTTTTTTTGTTTGTTTGTTTGTTTTTGTTTTTCTAAACACATTTCTTTATGGATGCTGAGCTGATTATACATCAGTGTCAGTCTGTTGGATTTAGAGTTACCCAGAAGACACCCCTCTGGGCACACTTATGGGGGTGTTTCCAGAAAGGTTCAACTAAGCATGAAAGATCCATCCTGAATGGCACTTGCACCATCTCATAAACTAGAGTCCTGGGCTGAATTTAAAGGGAACAAGGAAAAGGGCAGCTGAGCACAGTATTGCTTCTCCTTTGCTTATTAATCTCTCTAGGAGTAACCAAGCTCCTACTTCCACAGCTTTGAGCTATTCCTAACCACACACTTTCCTTGAAGTCACGGCCAATAGTAACAAATTTTGAGCCAAGATAAATCATCCCTCTATGAAGTCACCTTTTGTTAGGTTTTTGGGCACAACAATAAAATAAAAATACAGCTATAAAATATTCCACATACTTTATACATGTATGCATGCATCCAGAACTTTAAATGATATCTTTTTGTAAAACATGCCTTTAGATATTTACAAAAACTGACAATCCTTGTAGGATAAAGCTTGAAAAAAATTCTGTTGTATTAATTTTTGGAAAAATTGATTTTCATTTTATTATTATCGATTAATTTATTTCATGTGTGCATTGTGACAAAGTAGATTGACCCATGCTTTGTTTATATAATATATAAAGGTTGGTACAATCTCTGGTGTGTTAGCCTTCATGAAGGGCACTGTTCTCCTTGTGACTGGCAGCATAGTTTCAGAATGAATGCATCTTTTATCTGTGTCGCTGCTCTGGAGAAGATGGTTGGTATCCACCATATCTATGGCTTCCCCCACACTACCTTGTTCCTGTTTTTGAAAGCCTTGTCATTGGGGAGCAACATTTTTCTATCCTTGCCATTTCCCACATGATCTGAAAATTTCTGTTTTTCCTGCCTCCATTATAAATGCTCAAGGACTAAGAAGCCAGTGGGAAGGTCTGAGTCAGCCTTTTCTTGTGTCCATCTCTAGTGATTTGGAATCCATTTGGCTTCTTTCAGGCTAAAGGGTCTCCTTGAACAGAGGGTGATCCTTGCCCAAATAATTCTGGAAAGCAATAGCTTTTGGAGATTCAGGACATTCAATAGAGCAAGCTCCTTTAAGCGGAAATGTCTTGGTCATCTCAGACTTCTCCTTGGACTACCCTGCTAGCAAATGAAGCCTCAGTATGGCAAGTCTGTGGAAATGATTATGTCTTCCCTGATATAATTTGGTTACTAGTTTTGCATCTTATCAATTCCCCAAACTAACTTACCAAGAGGTGCTTTGGAGAATGGATATAATGAAGCCCTGTACAAACATAAAACTATGGATAGCAGAAGTTTAGAATAATAAAACCAACACCACTAAAAATAGAAAGAAATGGAAATAATAGGTCACCAAAACACAAGGGGAAATTTACATGCATTGTATTTTTTCCAATGACTATATGAAACAGAATTATTCTGTGATTCTAGTAGTAAGAGGTTAGGTTTCAGAAAGCTGGAAGAGTTGAGTGCTGAGAAAGATTTTAATAAAAGGTGTTAGTAAAAGGGCATATTCTATCTAACTGATTTCCCTGTCTTGGATTTTATTATCCCCCACTTATCCTTTCATCATTAGAGAGGATCAAAGATGGCAAATGACGGAGGAGGAGGAGGGGAGCAGGTTTGTCATCTCTTCTACAGCTGGCAAGTGCAGAAATGACTCTGGTCTCTTCACTAACCCTTTATCAGTCTGTGAGACCAAGCTTCTACATATGATGCTTTTTACATATCTTTTTTTTAATGTGAAATTTTAGGATTGGGGATCATCAGAGCATCTTGTTTAAAGAGCACTTATCTTTAATCAGGACAGTTACGTTAGAATTAGGCAGTTCTGATGTTCATGTGCCAGGCAGGAAAAAGACTGTGACCAAGAATCGGATACAGAAAGAAACTAGGACAAACTAGAAAACTCTCACTTGGACAAACATCCACAGAACAATCCAGAATCCCAAAGGACTCATGAACCCGCACATAAACAGAAAGGCTCAGGTAAGAACTCATGAACATGAAGCTGACTTTTTTTTAAAGGTCATTTTTTTAAAAAAGACACCTGTCTACATCTTACTTTTTGAATAAATGTAAAGTTAACATTCCTCTTAATTCTACATTCTATATTCAACTGCTTAGAGGCTATATGTCTCATTGCCAAGAAGAGGGTCTTTAGAAATGAGCAAATTCATGTCAGTCTGTAAGTTAAGAATACTGATGAAAAAGTCCGATCATGGTATAAGCCAGCAATGTCTGGCAACGACCAGTGACCAGATCAACCTTTTAGATGACTTTATTAAACACACCCTTTGATGTGAATACATCTCTGACATCTGTCATTCATGAGAAGTAACCAGAAATTAAGCCAAGGAAGGAGCAGTTGAAAGCAGCCCACAGATTTGAACAGTTTATTTACCATACAGCAAACTTATTCATGCACATTTGGAAAGAAATGTACTGTTCATAGGGAGTTATCTTCAGAAATTGTGTGATCAGTCTTTCCAGCTAAGGATTATCTTGGTATTTGCTATTCCTGTCATTAGGTCTTGAGTACTAGATCCAAGTTACAATGAGACATTTAAATAGATATGTGCTTTCCTTTTTCATGGAGACTAGTGTTAAAGGCATCTCTTCTAACTAGCAATGCTCAAAGGCGCTGTTCAACCCACTTGTTGTTAACTCACATTGTGTATATAGAAGGAGAAAAGTATTCTTACTGTTTCCTGTGGGTCAAAAAATCCCTCCTCACCTGCTCTGCAGGATCTCTCCATACAGCACAAGCTGGTCTCAAACCCATAATCTTCCTTCCTTAGCCTCCTGAGCCCTAGGGTTGTAGACATGAGCTACTGGGCTTAGCTCAGAAGGTTTTTCATAGTTTTTTTTTTTTTTTTTCTCTTGGGGACTGAATCAGGGTCTTGCATCTTTGAAGCAAGGGCTCTAGCAGTGAGGTTCCACAGTATTAAAACAAAAACAAACAAACACCCCAAACACTTTTTCTCAGTGCTACCAATGCAAAGCTAATCTCCTAGAGAGGGTCCTTAACCTGTGGGTCACAACTCCTTTGGGGATCGAATGACCCTACAACAGGGGTCACCTAAGACTACTGGAAAACAAAGATATTTATATTACAACTCATAACAGATAACAACTGCAAAATTACAGTTATGGAGTAACAGTGGAAGTAATTTTCATGGGGGATCACCATAATATGAGAAACTGTATTAAAGGGTTGCACCAGTAGGAAGGTTGAAAAACACTGTCCTGGACTCTCTACTTTTTTTTAAAGGTTCTGGGACTGAGATCCCATTAAGGTTCAGCATGATATTGCTCTGTCTCACCCTAATAAATTAAAAGAGCAAT
The DNA here is from genome assembly GCA_019843815.1 of Montemys delectorum. Classification (NCBI taxonomy): domain Eukaryota; kingdom Metazoa; phylum Chordata; class Mammalia; order Rodentia; family Muridae; genus Montemys; species Montemys delectorum. Next base: position 25,930 of record JADRCD010146440.1, on the reverse strand, counting down.
GAAAACCTTTTCATTCATCAGTTTCTTGGGATCCTTAACCGAACCAAACCAAAACAACAACAAAGCAAACCAAACCACTGGTGGAGATACAACAGTGAAAAACAGTTATGATTCTTTTCAAAAATGTTTCCAAATGGTGGAAAATCGTGGCCTTTCAAGTAACAGTTACAACTTCTGCTCCTCATCAGAAGCAAAACTGAAGATACCCCAGAGCAATACTACACAAGAAAATGGTTTCCCTGAACAAAAATTCTAATAAAGAGACATTCTGACTTTGTACATGCGTTATAAACACAAATCATTCTTTTTCACTTACTTTTACTCTCAGCTCATGAACTGAGTGATTACATGGCTCTATACCCATTCCAAAACATGATAGTAATCTTTGGGACTGTACCATGAAGGAAATAGGCACACGAGGATGCTGTGAGTGCAGAGACTCAAGAGAGCCTAAGTATGTGTCTCAAGGTGATACGGCCAAAGCAACGGACACTAGTAATTAAGGCCAGATTTTCGGCTTCATCCTGTAGAGATTTTACTTTTTATCTTTGGGTAAAGTTATATATTACAACTGGATGGTAGGCAGTTATAGAGTAAGAGGGATGATGTTGCAGGATTTTCTCTGTCCAATCACATTAGGGAAGTGGCAGGCCTGTGGTTGGACAGGAAAAGGGAGGCAGAGCCAGGAGTTTGGGGGACAGAGGGAGAGGTTGCAGGAAGGAGGAGCAGGAGAAACCAACACGGAGGCAGATGAACAGGAAGATGATCCCGATTCCACGTGTTTTTAAACAGCCACAGGGAGCTAAGATTTTCATAAGGTTAGAATAATTGGTCTAAAGCTTTATCTTTATCAATTGGCCCTGAAATTATTGTATTAGCATCTTGTAAATTGTGATCTTATTGTTATATAAATCTGATTGGACAATTAAGCTTTAAGAGTCATGTTTCTACTGGGTAACCTAGCGTTGAGATGGCTGGTTAAGGGGTATGTGTGGCGTTGCATGGAAGCGAGATGAACTCGTGAGCTGGGAGAGAGTAGCTGGGTGGTGAGAACATGTAGAACAGGATACCACTAGGACATAGTGTGGCCTGCCAGTACCGGTACTAGAGCGGGAACATGGACCGGCGGGCCAGAGAGATGGCAGCTTAACTTTTATAATATTTCCTGCAACAAGATGAGACACAGCGATAATAAATTTTGCAGAAGCTGTTCTCCATTGACCTACCAGATCCACTGTTGATTTTATAACTGGTCCTCTGGGGACTGGCATTTATGAGCTACAGTGATGATGGGTGTTCCATGACCTCTGGTTCCTTGTAGGCAGCCACAGGAAAGCAACTGCATCTGCTCCCGTGGCACCTCGCCACGGCACCAACAGTGCCCACCCCCCTGCGATATTTCCCTAAATTCCTCCTCACATCTTCCTCTAAGGTTCTAGCACACAATGGACAGATCCAAGGTCATATCCCTTCCTCTACTGTTGCTTCTCAGTGACTCCTTGTGCCCTACTTATGTGTTACTTCTCTGTCCTGCTCTTTCCTGTGTACAAAGTTCTCTCCCAAGACCCTCCAATGTAAAAAAAAAAAATCTTGACTTTTATCTAAGTACTGGGAAGATTAGAGAAATACAAATGGAGGGACCTTGTATGAAATAACTGGATCTTTTCTACTTCAAAATGTCAGTGTTGTAAAAGAAAAAAAAGACTATAAGAAAACATTTAAAATATAAAGAAATGGAAGATAGCTGGCAATTAAGTGCAGGACACAATCTGGAACTGATTCCACGCAAGACTTAATTTTTCTGTGAAGACCAATTTTGGACCTAAGTAGGTGAAATTCAAGTAAAGGGTGTGTATTGAAGTAATGGATATTGATTTCTTGTATTTTTATTACTTTATTGTGATTTATTGTGATTGTTAGGAAGTGCTGTTTGAATTATTTAAGGAAATAAATTAATAAATTAAATATCTTCACCTCACTTTTAATAGAACAAAAACACACACACACACACGCACACACACGTGCACACACACGTGCACACACACACTCAGATAAGAGAGGATAAGGAAAAAACAGTCACCGACTGAGAAAGTCATAACAGTGCTAAGATGTTAACAATTGAGAAATCTGGGAAAGCAGACACTGCAATATTTTTGTACAGTTCTTAACAAACTTTTCTGGTTTTGGTTCCTGGTACCAGGAGCAAAATAGAAATAACAATTCTCTTATTTAACCCTTTTATTGCTTCAGAGTCCCCTGGGGCAGCAGAGGGTCAGGATTCTAAGCACACAGTTCTGCGAGGAAGCATGCCAGCATCTGGTGCTTCCTAGAATGTTCAGCATCCCAGCCCTGCTCCTAGACGGAATTCCCAAGTCAATGTAAATTTATACATTTCTTGATATTCCTGACATGAAATGAATCACTGTAATCTTGAGTTTTCATTGCTGTAACTTATTGAAACACACACGCATGGACACTGAGAAGATTGTGGGGACCAGAGTACATTGTAGTCTTTTATTTAAATTTCTGCCTCACTGAATTCAATTTTGAGAAGTGAATAGTAATATTTTGGCATATCTGTACAGGTGAGAAGTAAAAACACACCTCTCATATTCTAAAAAAAAGAGGGTGGGATAGTAGACTCAAATATGCAGAGACTTAGATACCAGATGCAAGATTAGTAATGATATGGAAGTTTGCATTGTAGGCAAATATGAAGGCAAGGCCCAACAGCAAAGTACCATATTATTAACATACACCATGTCTGATATAATGTGTTAGAAAAACCATACAACTCTTCTGTTATTTTGTTATTCTGTTATTCTCACAATGAATATTGGCAATCTGTTCACAAGAAAACACAAACTAAAGCCAACCCATGCTGTATGGCATCCTCTATGAAGTTTGATCAATATTCATCAATAGGGCTGCAGCCATGCAAGGCAAGACCATGTAATCTCATGGATTCTAGAAACGTTTCACTATCTAAGTACAATGTGGCATTCTATATCAGACCCTGGAAGGGCAAATAAGCATGAAGGAAGAGCTAGTGAAGTACAAGTAAGGTAGGTAGACTGGGAGTACTTTACCAATGCCAACTTACTGGCTTTTCCCCCATCACTCGATTTCTTTACATTGTTAAGGGAGGTTACATAATATCTATCTGTGAAACCTCTGTATTTTTTTCTCAACTGCCTGCCAGAATTAATCTTTTTCATAATAAAAATGTTTCTCAGGACTAATTCCCTAGTGAAATTATGATAATTTTAACATGGATGTTTCTGATTTGAAGACTATGTCACATTACGTCAAAAATGTTATTTTGCTGCAGTAAAATAAAGGAGTTGAAAAATTAAACTCGTATTCAGTTATAAGGCCATACGTCAAATAATAATTTCATAGGCATATGCCAGTTATAGAAGACTTTTTGAATATCTTTTAAAGAAATACAATACTATGTTGAACATTTTTCTGGTACTTCAGTCCTCCTTCTGATTGACATTTAGCACGTGAGTGAGCTGGAGGTGCAGGTTGCTCAGGGCATTAATTTCTCTCCTCTGGAGAAGCCTCAGTGTTGACTTCAACAAGCCAGAGGTCTCTGTTGCTACACTTTTCTTCTAACATTTCTTCTGTGTGTTCTATCCTTAGGAATATGTAGAAGAATGTGACTCTTTTTCTCTGGCCTACAGGTATGGAGGGGAAGCTGAATTTTTTTGGAGGGGAAAACTATCTATTTTTGTGGCCCAGAAGATTGGAAGAATACTTGTTCCTGTGCTCTTAAGGTCAAAAGATGACTCCTACCCTGCCTTAAGCTTGAGCTGAAGGCCTGGCTCTGATACAAATGTCCTTGCCAATAGCATCTTGTCAACCATACATTTCTACTGTTCTGAGAGCCACGTGAGAGGGACAGAAGTCCACTTTCATAATTTACTTGGACAAGTAATTCTAAAGCAATAACCAGTTATAATAATTTACATCAACACTGAAAAACTATTTAGATTTGTCACTATTATTTTTACTAGATAAATTCTGTAGACAGTTATAGATTCTCTCTCACACACTCACTGACCCCCCTATACCCCCCTCTCTCGTGTGTGTGTGTGTGTGTGTGTGTGTGTGTGTGTGTGTGTGTGTATGTGTGTACCTATGTATGTAGGTTCATGTGCTTGCATGTGTATATGTACATGTTGGTTCCTGTGATTGTGTGGAGGCCAGTCTTGTCTAGAAAACTTTTTTTTCACACACTTTCTACCTAAGATTTTGAAATGGGGTCCCTGACTAAGTCTGTAGCTAGAGTGGCTGCCTATAAGTTTCAGGAATCCTTTTGTAACTCTATCTTTCAGTACTGTGATTATGGGCCTATGACACAGAACCTAGCTTTTTACATATGTGTTGGGACACCAAACTCCAGTTTTTATGCATATGTAGCAAGCACTTTCCCTACTGAGCCATGTCCCCAGCCTTTTATTTAAGATTTAACCTAGAGTTTCTAATATTTTTGGAATAGCCATCAATACCAAAATCTTGAAGGGAACCTTTGTATTCCCTCAACTTTATGAGTAAGCAACCCTAGCAACATCATACTTCTTTACTCTGGTGTTTTCCATCCAGTAACTTTGTACAGAGTACATGTGATTAACACATAGCAATTGTTAGCACACACAGCCACTGTTATACTCTGGCATGCTCTATATGGGTAATACACTAACATTAGAAGAAAAATACAATGGACCATATCACAGTAAGTTCTCCATCCTTGCTCAAATTCTGAGAGTGTTAAATCACTCTCAGGGGCACTAAAACAAAATAAAACAAAACAATAATGCCCCCTCCCTCACTTCAAGATATGATCTGCAATTTGAACTTATAGACTAGATGCCAAGGAAAATAGCCAAAGCGATGCTTCTATAGACAGAGTATCTCTCACAAATGACATACTGCAAGGAGAACCTTGATGTGTCCACATGCCACTGGATAGTGATCAGACATGGAGAACTGTAAAATCAACACATGCTCCAAATTTTCTTTACATTTCCTGAATAACTCAGTTATTTTAGAGATGTGAATCTCAAGCAGGGTAAGCTTTAGTTGACTGTTCATTATTAATACATTCAAATAGGATTTTGAAGATGGCTTATAAAGTGGTTGTATGACAATGGATGAAACTTTTAGATTTTTTCCTTAATGTCCTTACATATTTACAATATGTTAACCCAATTCATTTATGTTTTTCTATGACTTTTTACAATACCTTTCTAAGGAGCAGGTTTTGGTTCTTCATAAACAGAGAAGGATAACACTATTATATCTTCTGGATGGAAGCATTATGAATATTTCAATGTTGCTATCAAGGTGTACTCATCTCTTTGGTAGGAAGATGTCATAGAAAAACAGAATATTACTATTATTATCCCATCTAACCTCAGTGAACTTCAGAACCCAAAGGTCTTCTCTTTGTGAGTTTTATAATCCAGTCTGAAATATCTGGATTTGCTTTTAAATTTCATCAAATGTCTAGCTCCATCAATAATGTGTGAAGTCAAAGGTGAAACTGTAGCTATATTAAAAAAAAAAAAGTAACCCGTAGAGACTTAAAAAGTGGCAAAGGAATACAGTAGATGAGGTCACTGGGAGGGGCTTTCCTGGGCTAGGGTCAGATTGCCACCCAGTAACTGCACACTATGCAAGTCTTATTCTCATTTTCTGGAAGGGGCAGTCAACTCTGAACTATCTTTCTTCCATAATTTCCTTATCCTGGAATTTGGGAGATCCTTTTGGAAGACACACTCTACCTCTCTGAGGGTATTAGCATCCTGAAAGACATTTTGGTATAGAAGATAAATGAAAGTATTAACCAGGAGAACAAAAATAAGGACAGGGGATATTGCTCAGTGGAAGAATCCAGCATTTCTGGGTCCTGGATTTGTTTTGTTTGTTTGTTTGTTTGTTTGTTTTTGTTGTTGTCTTTTTTGAAACGTGGTCTTACCATGTAGCTCTGGAGATCACTATGTAGATCAGGATGGTCTCAAACTCATAGAGATCTTCCAGCCTGTGCCTTCTGATTGCCACCATGCCCAGCTTTTCTCTGAGTTTGATTCCCACTGCCACAGGGAAAGGGCACAGATATACAAAGAAATACACTTTAAAGAAATCTTCTGCCTCAATTCTGCCCCAGAAACCTATGGTTGCTCTCAGATGCTATATATTGAGCAAGTTATTGCTACCAATTATGACATTTAAAGTGGACAATGGAGCTTCAATTAAAGCCATTCAGGTGTTAATTAAATGGGTCAGCCACACTCTCTCTAGAATTTTGATTTTATAATTGTTGCTAACAATGCCCATGTACATGTGCCTGCTTTTAATGAATGCTCTCTGAGGGGGATTTTTATTTTAGTAGACAAGAGCTAAGATCTTTCTGAAGCTAAAATCCCAGGATAGCTGGCAAATAACCAGTCCTGGGGCTTATGTAAAACAATATTATATAAGTTGAAAAGGCTCCCAAGGAGAAGTGAGGTTCATTGCTCTCCCCTCTACTTCTCAGCATCTTGTTCTTAGTCTCCTCACACTGTATATAGCTCCTCCAATGCTGAGGATACCCAGAAAATCTAGTAGAGTCACTTCCTATCAGATTTTCTGTACCTATGTACTGGTGAGTGGGTAATGCAGTATTTGATAAAATAGTATCTTTTGTCTGAGGAGTTAGGAAGTTAGCCTGTTTGTCAATTTTTAATATTTTACTTATTATAAGAACTTGGTAATAAAAACATTACCCACCCAAATTACCCTTCTATAGTTAACAATATATGATTACTCATACGTAACTTTGTATGAGTTCCTCAAGCTGTGTGGTCTTTTGGATTTGGTTAGTGTCTGCTGATTTAAAGTTAGTCTTAAAGGGCTTGTGAGAGTTAAGATAAAAGGTAGAGAAGGAGGATGACTGGCAGACGTGGTCAGCACAGTTCCTAGAGGTACCAGTATGTGGACCACAGATTCTCAATAAACACCATCACTGAGCTCCCATCCTCCCCTCCTACCTATACTCCATAGACCCATAAACTGGAGGTAGTGCCCTGAAGAACAGACACAGAGGGAAGGATTGCTCTGGGGACACTGTAGCTAGTATACCATCACAGTCAAGATGCTTGTGTAATATCAAAATCACAATTGTTTAAGAAATACTGGGCATGTAAACACTAATTAAAGTGTACCCTCCTGAATAGATAAGTATATGGAATCATCTGGCAAGCATCATTTATTCTCTACGGTGGAAGTGTGAAAAGCTATAGTGACGTCATACTCATTTCCTTCTTTTAAATACCTTCTAAATTTTATGGAGTAATTAGTTGTCACATCTTGAATTCTAAAAAAACTTCAAAGTTTATAGAAAAACATCACATGAACCAATAACTGTGCCTGCCTAATATGGGCTACTGGAAGGAAATCAAGTATGATGCTTTCTCTTTATTAGTGAAGCCAAACTATTTATATATTGTGGCACACACCGCAATTCTAGCACTGAGGTGGAGGGATTAGGAAGACCAGGAGGTTAAGTCTAGTGCAGACTACATAAAGAAACCCTCACTCAAGAAACAAGCCAGCTAATGAGCAAACAATAATAACAACAACCAACCAAACCCCAAAAGGCATAACGCAGAATTTTAGCTTCTGTTTCTTTGTATGCTGAGACCCTGAACAATTTAATTTTGGTGAGTTGAGTTGTAAAGCATGCCTCATAGTTCATAGCCATCACCACAAAGCCAAGATGTGCAGAGTTTACAACTTGTTGTGTGTTGTGTGTGTGTAGTTTGCAAGTACAGTGGAACTTTCTGTCAGAATAAAATCATGTTCTTAGTTTAGATCATGTACATATATACATATACACACACACACACACACACACACACACACACACACAAATACACACAACACATGTTGTATATCTGAATACTTTAGATGTATAAAGTGGGATGTTTTCAACAACAAATCCCTGACTCAAACTAGACAAGTCATTCAGGTGTCTTAATATCTTAAAAACGTACAGAGGCAGGAAAGAATTCCGGGCAAGAGGACCAGTCAAATTCAGGCACTCTAATGTGTAGGGGCTAGTTTCTTAAGTTTGATTTCTGTACTGCTTCAAGGCATGTGCTGGGGTAGCAACTGAGGCCACCTCCTTTCCTATTCAGGCTGCCTTCCAAGTGTGGACTACAGTATTTTGTTCGGAGAATGCTGTGTGATGGTTAGGCTAAACATTCCTCTTAGACCAACACCAGACAAGAAGAGAGATTGTTTTGAGTCTGACAGACTAAGATTCAACCTTATAACAGATGTGGAAATAGATTAACTTTTGAATTTTCTGAGTTACGAGAAGTGAGTTTGGCCTTGAAAAATACTTAAAGAGTGGGGGTGTTCTAGCAGATGGAAGGAAATGGGCAGTAAACACTGTCAATAAGTAAGGACAGTGTCTATTATGAGATAGTGGAGTCATAACAGAAAGGGGAAAAATCAACAGGAGTCAAGATATCCAAAATATATTCCAGGAGCTGCCACTCGAGTAACAGGTCACAAAGTTTGTGGGCTTCAGTTATTGTATCAACAAAGAGCACAAGATAGTGAGAAATATCTTTATCGTTCTGTTGAGCTTCGTTATCACCAACTCCCCAACACACAAAGTACCCACTTTAATGTATAGTTAAATATCTTTAAAGGAATGACTTTATCAGTTAAAATTTTTTTGATATGTGTGTGCTATTTATCTCATAGCAGATCACCCAGTTGTTATGACCTAGCAAAGCAAGGCAGTGTGTGGTACAATTATCTGTGAAATATAAGACAGCCTGTGCCATCAGATAATGCAGGTAAAGGTGGGTTTTGTTTCCTGAATGATCTGTGGGGTCACTGTGGATGGTGCCCATTCCTCAGATAAAGGGACGTGGCTCCACTTTTCTTTCGTTGCTTAACTCCAGCTCATTGTGAGTGAAGATCAAACTCTTTGGTTTTGAGATAAGATCATTTATGCTACATTTTAAAAGCAAAGGTTTCTTTTGAAAGGCTCAGTTTGCTCTCTTAGCGTCATATGAGACTGCACTTGCCCAGGGGGTCCCTCGACCTACAGCAGAGGTTCTTGTGCTTCTACAATAACATATCAATAAGTGTGTGAAATAATGAATGAAAATCATGTAATGCTTCCATCTTGCTACAAATGATCAGGGACAGACTGAAATTATTCCAACCACAGGCTTTTGCACTGGTGGCCGGTTCTATATGTCGAGATTACTAACAGGAACTATTCTATATGTTCAAAGACTACAATGGCAGAAAGCTACAAGACTACAGATTTCCAGCTTAAAAAAAAAAAAAAAGATCCACTTGCTTTTATTGAAAATGAACCACAACTCTTTGAATACCCAGATATTACTTTACCATGGAACTTGTAAAAATGCCACCAAAATACCTTTTAAGAACGGGAAGACAGCCTGAATTGTGGAGTCAGCGTGGGGAGGTTTGAGCTGAGAAATTCCGGCTGCTCTCACAGATGCTAATACCTTCTTATTTCCCCATGCTGACATCATATGCAAACGGCCACGTCCAGAAGGCATGTGCAGAATACGCAAGTAGCAGAATGAACATCATTCCTTCTTATTTGCAGCCGCTGCAGACCCTAATTGGAGTAGCTGTGAATGTAAAGCGGTGGCCACTGCAGGAGTGCAAAGCCGGCTGAGACCTGCACTTTTTCCGAAATGCATACTTCTGAAAACTCAGTTAAACCGGTCCCGTGCTTTAGGAAATGCCAGATTCAGAGTGTTTGAAATTTCAGTTGTGGCTTCCAGTTCTCACCAGAGTGTAAGTGGGTGTGTTTGAACTATCATTAAAATATAGGCATATACTATATATTTATATTCATTAAGATTTTATTTCTCTTCTCTCAGTATTAACTTCTTAAGGTGCTTGTGGCTTTTGGATTCATTGAAATGGGCAAGCTCTCCCTTTAAATGTCTCCTGATCACCGGCTGCTTCTCAGGCTAATAAAAGCCGCTAAATCACAGCTAGGACAAAGGTCTCCACTGTGGTGCATGAAAAAGAAGATTTACAGTCATATGCTATGCTGAACAGCCTTGTTGAGGGCAATGCAGTGCCCAGTGTCTGTGACAGGCTAAAACAAACTGCATGCCAGATCTGATTTCAGCCTTACATAAGAAGCCAGCTAGGCTGTAGCCTCAGTGCCTAGGACAATAAAGTGGATGTGAGTAGAGGGGTCACGAGAGAAGATGAGAGAGGACCAGACCAGGCAATTAGTGTGCGCCTCATTTTAAAGACTGATTTCCCAGGGTTGATTTTGCTCGTATGCCTATTTTTCCCTACAAGTCTTTCTTTGCATCCTGTCCTGCATACAGACACACTTTCAATCACACCAGAAGCAGCATACAAACGTTGGGGGTAATTGTATCGTATTTGGCCACATTCACCGCCACAGAAAGGAGATGCCAGGCAAAGTTCTAGGGTGACGAGATCTCTAGTTGATGGGGACTGAATTTGTAATACCCTCGAATAGCAAAGCCAGCAGGGAGTGCATTGCTGTGGCCTGGAGCTATCGAAAAATTAACCAGTCATCTGAAATTTTAAACTAGTCTTCCAAGCATCTTCCATTTGTGAGGATTGCATACCTCTGTATTGACTAATTCTTAAACAAATGAACAAGCACCAAGATATAATCAGATAAATGTGAAAATAGTGGGATTTCATTCATTTTTGTTTGTTTTTTAAAATGTTATTCAAATTGCATCCGTAAGAAGTCAGATTTTCCATAGTTCTAACTCCCTTCTAAGGCTTAGCTGTGACTAAATAGAGCTGCCTGTACCCACTCATTATTTATGCAGCTTCCAAGCAACTCACTCCAGCAACTGTCCAAAAAGAAAGGGAAAGAGTCCAGGTGCTTCAGTGATATAGAACAAGAGGCACAGACAAATAGTCATGGTGATAGGACCCAACTTGGACTTCTCTGGTTGCCTTTGCAGAGAGAAGAAATCCAGTTCGGCAAATACAGAAAGCCATCAGGCCTGACTCTGGTCTTGATTTACCTCCGAGCTGGGTTATTCTCAGCAAGCCATATTATTTCTTGGATTCTTACCTGCCTCACATGTGCAATGAAGTATGAACAAATGCTCATCAAATTTGAGTGTGGGCAAACTTCATCTAGAAGTTTTACTAATGGGCACTCTGCTGAGCTCCATCTCTCATTCTGATTCAGCAGATGTGGGTGGGGTTCAGAAATTTGCATTTTCGACAATTTCCCAGGTCATAATAATACTTCAAATCAGGAGATTATTGATTGATAACTACCGACTAGTATGACTTTCTAGAGATCATGGAATACATAGTTTGCTTTTCAAGAGGTCTTGGAATACGCAGATTGCTGGGGATGGACTCTGGGGACCATGCGCATGCTAGTCTAAGCCCTGGGCTCTAAGTTCTAATCTATATCCCTAGCCCTTTCAAGGGTCTTCACCTTCTCTGAGATACACAGTTTGATACGCTGTACTCAGATGCTGCAGATTGCTCATGCTGGCTCCAGGGGATGAAGGAATGGTCATAATACATAGGAGTTCATTGGATCTGACATCGTTCCCTTATTGTATAGAGCAGAGGACAGTAACAAATGTCTGCTTGAGAGCCCAAAGCATTTTTTTTTCAGCAAGTAAACACAGTGTCACCGAGTCTCACAAATTTTGTCTGGTGGGAAATTCATTTGCTAACTTCAGGTCAGTGAAACACCCAGCTTTCTTTTGATTCTGTTCGTTGAAAATCCCACCTGTGATACGCATTTCCTCTGCCTTCCTTGGGCCGTTTCTGTAAGCAGTTAGTATATAAGTGTGTGTTTTGTGGGAGGTCACTTTATTTGATAACGATTGTATGATGTTAATTCTGGTGATCGTTCTGTTATTGTAGCTTTAGGGAAGTAATTTCACTAGCTGTGGCTCAAAATTCTACTCTGCAAAAAGAACACCCTCCAGAATTAACAGTATTTATTTAGAACTCTGCTTTTCTAAATATGTAAGTAAATGAAATTTTTGGTTCCTGAATCAGAACCAAAATATAAACGAGACTGAGGCAAAATATGTAAGTCTCATCTGGAGGCTCTAGACTCGGAACAAAATCGTCCCAGCCCATCTGCTCCTGCAGGACCACCCAAAATCACTCTTCTACCTTCAACTTCCACTCCCCACATCTCCAATAGCTTCCAGTGTCCTCAAACTTAGCAATATGATTGTTCCAGCCAGTCTTGCCTGCCCAGGTAGTTTTCCAGTGGCTTCTTCCACCCTATGTGACTTTCCCTCCTGACTCTTGAACCTTCTGCCTATTACTCATTTTTTGGAATCTGGCTTTCTGAGAGAACTTTCAGAATCATTCTCTGCCTCTTCATGCTGTGCTAACTTCATAGTATTTCTTACTTCAGACTATTTCTTCCCCATTTGGCATGTTCATTGTTCATCCTGAGCATTGCCTATGGAGAATGAATGTAAGTCCTGTGATAGTTGCACTCGTCTCTGTATTGGCTGTCCTGTCCTTGGAGCCTAGCAGTAGACATGACTATGATATGTTCATTTTGTTTGTTTTCTAAATGTGTAAGAGAATATTATAAATATGTTATGGGAAAAACCTTTTTGCTCCAAACAGACATGTCTCTCTTACACTAGCTGAATATATTGTGCACATTTCAAGCTAAGTGTTTATATAAATATGTAATACCAGATTACATAAGGCCATTTATGAATCCATGTGAATTAGATAATGTACTTTAAGCATGCCCTCCCCATAGCCTACTGCGCTCTTCTTTCTCTTCTTTCCTCCCATGAGTTCTTTTTATCCTAAACATCTTTGAAACTGTCTAACTTACTAATGTTAACAGTCAGGATTCATGACATAGTAAGATATAGAACCACATTTGCAGAGTCTGTGCTCTTAAGCACTAGGCTATAAATGGTAAGAGCTAACTCTTAACACCAAGAACTTCATGCTAAATGAAGTCTTCATTTAGGCTCTATCACTTCCACATATAAAACTCTCGCCATTCCTGGATCAGCCCATTTCTTTTAGTGAAAACTGTGATAAATTCCCCCTTATTCTGCCTCCAAATTTCCCTCATTGTTGACTCTATTTCTGTCTGGGCTCAACTTTGGGAAGCCCACAGACCTAATCCCAGCAGTCAGAAGGCAGAGACACAAATAGATCTCTGTAACACTGAGGTCAGCCAGCCCATTTATAGGGTGCCTTCTAGGCCAGCCAAGGCTGCCTACAGTGAGACCCTCTCTTAAAGGAAAATGAAGCCTATAGAGAGACATTGCTTCTCTTCTACGATGCCCTCCAGCAGCTGGAAGCTCTTTAGTCTTGCCTCTAGGAATCTTTTCTTTTCAGTATGGCTTTTCTTATGCCTTCTGAGGATTTTTGTAGAGTAATCCTCGTGCCTCCTCACGTACTGATTTCCCCTCTCTGGGGAAGCTCGCCCAAGTCTTTGTCCTACTACCCTTTGCTCCCATGATCACAGTTCTGGTGTGATCCCATCGTTTCAGAGCAGAGAGCACTCCAGAAGACTGTTCTGAAAGGCAAACACATGGTGACAATTATGTCAGGGAAGACCTGTGTGTATGCAGTGATGACACTGGACCATCTGAAGTCTCTAATGCTGTTATAGAATTTTAGCTCCCTAAATTAATTTTCCAATAATGTGAAAATAATGAATTTAATTTGCCTCAGAGGGAATGCTTTGTCTCTAGCTAGCATCATTCCAGACTGTCTAGTTCATGCTTCATACACAATTTAAAATTTTGTCAAAGTTAAAAAAAAAAGTAGAGAAACGGGTGAAATTTTAAAATGAGTTTAGTGAACTCATAGTTCCAAATTGTCATTTCATTTCAGTGTGTGATAAATATAAAGTAACTGATGGAATATCTTTACTTTTGTAGTTACTATTCAACATTCACCTACATTTAAGGATGTGGTGATTTGGAGTGGCCAGCTTTTAATTGCTCAATAGGCAGATGCTGTTGGTGGTGCCATACTGGACCCCTGTAGCTCTCAATGCTCATAGAAAGTCCCCAGCACAAACTCATTCTCTGGGCAGCCTTTTAGATCTTGTTTATGACTACCAGCAAATGGGGCTGACCCGACAATTACTTTCTACCAAGTAGCTAGAGGAGAGAAATGCTTTGAAGTGACATCCTCTTCTGTCAAATACACTGTCAAGTGGTAATTGAAAGGTGGAAGGATCCAAAGTTGTCATTGGCCAATTAAGAGGAAGTTGCAGAGAGCTAGAAATCAAAACGACTGACTTCTCTTCCATTGGAAGCTAATAGAAAATTACTTTTCAGCCTAGGCTGAAGCTAGGCTGTAAGACCACTTGTGGAACTCTCAAAGCTTACAGCTACCCAAGTCCTACTTCTGATCTCTCAGTAGAAACTTTCTGGAGACAGACAGGTGGTCCAAGTCTGCATTCCAGGTTATGAACCACTTATTATTAGTCACCTGGGGCTGGAAAAGCATGGGTGAATCATGTTCTTTACTGGATATTTGTAAAAACTTTACCCTTAATCTCCTTTGAAACGCAGGCTGGTGTTTTGCTTTTGTTTTTTGTTTTTATGTTAAAACATGCCAGACATAAAACAGAAGTAATTTTTTAAAATAAATTCACCAAGGGTATATATCAAACATTTCATGATATTTGGTGAAATATCATCAAATAGTTTTGAATTTGTATCCATAATATCAATAGAAATAATTGCTCAGTGTGGTGAGGAGAAAAGGGGACTAAGAAATAATACAGGAACCTTGTGGAGATGAGACAAGATGTCTCTAGGGATATAGATGAGACTCTGAGTGGTTCACTTTTTATGAAGCCAGGTGGACAGCTGAAGATGCTGACACCATTTTATTAATAACTCTCATTTTCACATGGTTAAAATTTAAATAAAGTATCATAAAGTTAGGTAAAATATTAGAATAACTAACTGTAGCATATTTCACTTGAAGGAATTGTATATCCATTGGTGATACAAAATCATTGAACAAATGACATATTCATTATATACAGTCTGCATCAGCATGTAAGTGTATGCAAAGGGATAAGATTGTGGGAAAATCTTTAGAATATTTTAGCTGAAAAAAGTAGAAGCCTCAATTTGTTCATACTATAATCTCAAATTTGAAAAACAAAGTATTTTTATACATATGTATATATTAATGAAGGCAAGAAGAGAATTCACCAATATATTTTCAAGTGTTTATGCATTTTTGTTACTTTTTTGTTAGTCTGCACTTTTCATGTCCACTGCAAGGGTCAGTTGTCCTTTGCATTGCTCACAGTTGTTTAGAGGTGACTGTATTGTGCCTCCAGGGAACTAGAGGCCAGGCTGTGGTTGGAGTTACACAGTACACTGTACATGCATCGGGAAGCACAGCCCAGACCAGCAGCAAATCCACTGAAAAAGCCAAGTGTGAAATAAGAAACATGAGAAAGGCTTAACCTGGGCAAAATGGCGATTTCCATGGGATAAATACCTTCTCACCAGGCAGCTAATTTCCAGGATAGGCTTTTTCTGTGCAGTCTTGGAGGTACATTTTCTGTAAACTTTTCAGTCCAAAGAAAGCACTGTTTTGGAATAGCCAGAGTTGTAAATAGACTTACTCAAAACATAGACAGAAATCTAACTTGTTAGTTCAGTAAAGGTTATGCCCGCCGTTGAATGCAACATGGGAATGCCCACGAGGAGATAAAACAGCTCTCAGAACGGTTCAGTACTCACAATACACTCCCCCAGAGCTCTTTGCCCCGCTCCCACCCTGTATGAGAATCTGTTGCTTTGGCTGCACAGACAAAAAGAGGGGGCAATGATTCTTAACTAATTTCCTATTTCAAATTCAAACTGGTAGCAGTCCTTCTTCCCCTTACAGAGAGAATTACACTGAAAAATGTATCAGTAAAACAAACACTGAATTTCCTACAAAAGATACAGGAGACTTTCTATAACCAACGACCATGGAACTTCTTCCTCTTTTCTGATAGTTCTCTGAGATACTTCCTTTGCTCCCAGCTTTTATTTTGATACTCGAGGCTCTAGCATTTTAGGGATTATGCACCTATTTCCCTTTTGCCTGGGAGACTGCTGTAGATATTCAACCATCTACTCCCTCACCAGCTTTAAGTCTGTGAAAAAGCAACCTGGAGGTCCCCTCAAACTCCATTTAAAACAGTAGCATATTCCACTATAGTTCTATTATTAGAATTTCTCAAGTCAGCTATGACAGATCTCATCTTGATTCCTCTAAGCCTGTTTCCTTTAATGTCAGTGGAAGATGTTTCATCCTTCTTCAATGGTCTTTAGCTACTGAAGCTGAGGTCACCTATGGGGCCCTCCACTTTATCTCTAAATCACAACACGTGTGATCTGTTCTTCTTTTTGCCTCGAAAGTTGACCAGACTTCTTCCTTATTTAAAATTGGGTTCTTGACACCACAGATCTCACACCCATCTTTTTCCCTTGTGCCATGTTTCCCCAGTGGGAAGATATCTGTTCTGAATGTTATTCTGTAGTTTTCATCCTCTGTGCAACCCGCGCATACTTAGACCTCACTTCTAAAAGAAAGAAGTTAAAACAACCCAACACATTTTAATTCTGATGTATCCTCACCCTCATTGCTAAAATTAGTAACTGTTCTTTTCAGTTTTGATCACCAGGAATCTCACTTATAAGAGATTTAGATTCCATGTTAAACTGACCACATCAGGATCTCTAGGTGTGAGTTTATGGTGTACCCAATCTCACCTCCAACGATGCTGCCGGAGATTCTAACACCTAGCAGAATCAAGAACTTCATAGAGCCAGCACCTCAGTGTCTTATTGATTTCTACTACCACTCTCATAGTTTCTCCTCTCCTTCCTGTTTCACCTGCTCAGGATGCTATGCAATACATCCTTGTTATACCACTTCCATGGCGACACCTGTTCTCTTCTATGTACCTTCCATGCTGGACCCTTCCCCTGTCAGCTCAAGGCAAGCAGTCTTTTCTGTAGTCAAATTTCTGTCAATCCCCATTTCTTATTACATTACATATATAAAAAATCAGTAGTTACAGTAATTTCCAAAGGCAATTTCTCCAAGCTCCTGTATGTTTCCTCTTTCCAGATATAAATCCAAATTTTTTCCATCTTCCCACAGGTATTTCTAAACGATGGTATCCAAACCAAAGCTGTCATTTTTCCCCACTTAGAAATCCAAACTCAATTTATGTAGCTTCTCTACATCATACCCAATATTTTGCTGTTGGACACATTTTTAGAGGAGCCTTGTCCTCTGTAGTGAGTACATTTTATTACTGTCATTCCTCTGGAGCAATAGATACAACCATTCTATCAGTCCATCTTCTAATGTACGTATCGTATCACGTTTTCTTTATCTAACCCTGTTATTGGCACCCAAACCGATTCCATAACTTAGCTATTGTGAACAGTGCTTCAGTAAACATTAACATGATGTCTCGGGGATGTGTTCTTAAGTAATTGTGAATGAATTTGTTTCCTGACTTCTTTTTCAACATGTTTGCTACAGGTATATGGGAAACCTACAGACTGTTAATTTTGTATGCTGTCACTTTACTGAAAATATTCACTGGTTATAAAAGTGTTTTAGGGCAGTCTTTACAGTCTCAGAGGACCTGACGGGAAAGATACTTTGGCTTCATCCTTTCTTATTTTTATCTCATAAACTTATCCTATTGTTTTTGTTAAGATTTCAAACATCACAGTGAATGAGAATGGAGGGAGTGTATACCCTTGTCTTGTTACTAAGAGTAACAGAAATATGATTTCCTTCTCATTTACTACAATATTACCCATCAGTTTGTTGTTTATAGCCTTTTTCATTTGGAGATATTTTCCTTTTACTCCCAATCTCTTTGGGGGCTTTTACTGTGAATTGACAATAGATGTTGTTGAAAGCCTGTGTGCATCTGTTGAGATGGTCATGTGGCTTCTGACCTTGAGCCCATTAATATTATATATTACATTTTGTGATTTAAACATAGTGAACCAGTTAGAAATCTCTGGAATAAAGCTAAGCTGGTCAGGTAGAATGGTCTTCTTAATGTTTTGTTTGCAAACACTTTACTGAAAATTTGCATCTGTAGCTTTAGGGAGATCAGTCTTTCTTTCCTCCTTTCTTTCCTCCTTTCTTTCTTTCTTTCTTTCTTTCCTTTCTTTCTTTCTTTCTTTCTTTCTTTCTTTCTTTCTTTCTTTCTTTCT
>JADRCD010146439.1:0-14827 GCA_019843815.1 Montemys delectorum | reverse complement strand
AGTGAATTCCAGGACAGCCAGGGCTACACAGAGAAACCCTGTCTAGAGACCCCCCTCCCCCCCCCAAAAAAAAATGTTGGAAAGAAGGGCATGGTATCACAGCCCTGTAATCGCAGCACTTAGCAGGTAGAGAGGCAGGAGGATCTCCAGTTCTAGGATACCCTGGGCTACCTACTGATTCTGTGATCTAAAAGGAATGTTTGTCATTGAAAATTGCTAATAGGATTGGGTGTGGTGCCACAGGCCTTTAACCTCAAGTACTCTGGAGGCAGAGGGATCTTTTGAGGTTGAGGCCAGCCTGATCTATAGAACAAGACCCTGTCTAGAAAAACCAACCAACCAAACAAAAAAACCTTTGCTAATAGTATCCGATAAGTCCTTGTGGTTTTTATTGTTCTAGTAAGAAAACACTGGACATTTGCAAAATGAGAATTGTGAGAAAATCCATGCTGCTGCTATTTCACTTAGTACATGTGGTATGCACATGTAGCAGATTTTTCTTTTAAGTTACTTTTTTTTTTTCTTTAATCAGAATTAAGTTCCACAAGAGAGGGTTTTGTTTGGCTTTGCTTTTCTTATTCTGTAGTGTGTACTTGTTACCTAGAAGAGCATCTTAACAATTGAATAGGAATTTGCCCTACATAATACTAAGCATAAGTTCATTAAAACAATACTGTGATTTATAAGAAGTGTGAATTTTAACTAAGCATACCATTGAAGTCTCTAGTAATTGTGGTAAGCTTACTGAGTCTGAGCCATGTGGTCTACATACAGTTGCGTAAGTGGACCGCTTTGACTTTCCTACAGCAGTTTGCAGTGTGCTGAGTAGGTGTGGGCTGTTTCAACCCTGACCGAAGAAAGTATTTTAAAAGGGAGATGAAGTGGGTAATAAATGTGCATGGGCAGCATTTTTTTTTTCTTGTCTGTCTATCTTGTCTTTTTTAGGTCTTCTTTGTCCTAGAATTAGCTGTGTAGTCCAGGTTGGCCTCAGACTCAGAGATAAACCTGCTCCTGCCTCCCCAGTGCTAGGATAAAAGATATTCACCACCAGCTTCCCTGCTTCTTGTTTTTTAAAAACAGAACTTTTGGTTTTTTGAGGCAGGGTTTCTCTGTATAGCCCTGGCTGTCCTGGAACTCACTCTGTAGACCAAGCTGGCTTTGAACTCAGAAATCTGCCTGCCTCTGCCTCCCAAGTGCTGGGATCAAAGGCGTGCACTACCACACCCACCCTAAAAACAGAACTTTCATGTTGTCAGTAAAATATTGGTTACTTTAAAATATGTTGAACATATTGTTTTTATTATTTTTCATGTATAACATCAATTTCTGTAATTCATCCCTCAGTTCTTACTGTGTACATGAGAAAAAGATAATTTCTGCAATGAGTTGATTTTAGTATTCCTAGTGTTTGAGTATACATTTTGTGTAATCTGAGATTGACACCTGTAAATTTTTATCAAATGTCTTTTTTTATTTTAAAGAATAGCTTTGAGAGATATAATTCTCAGTAAAGTTTATCGAATTTTAGTATGGTCACAGAATTGTGCATTCTTCACTGTAATCACTTGTAGTGTCCCCATAAAGAAACTATGTTTCTGGTAGCTACTCTATTCTCCCTAAGAAATTGTAGTTTGTTCTGTACATGGCTTTTCCGGATAGTTGAACCTTTACTCTGTCTTTAATCTTTAATGAAAGAATTAAGTATGCTTTTAGATTGTTCATTCAGCATCAGTTAGTACTTTATTTTCTTTCATAATGTGTTACTTTCTATTTATTCAGTCTTTTGTTTGGTTTTTGGGTTTGTCTTTGGGGTTTCTCTGTGTATCTCTGTGTAGCCTTGACTGTCCTGGCACTAGCTGTGCAGACCAGGCTGACTTCAAGTCGTAGAGATCTGCCTGCCTCTCAGCCAAGTGCACCACCACAGCCTGTCCTATTTATTTGGTCTTAATGGATAAGTGGTGGGCTTGGATAGTTTTCACTTTTGGGAAGATGGAATAGTCTATAAGGATGGTTAAGAGTGGTGGCTCTGGGGAGTCAGAGACAGGGTAGAGAGTTTGTGACCAGCCTGGGCTGCATTTTGAGGCTCTTCTTATAAGGAAAAAGGTTTGTGTGTAAGTATTTATGTGGACATGGATTAATATTATGAGCCAGATACTTAGGAGTGATTTGATAGGCCAGGTGGTAATTGTTTTTATCATTCTGAAGATGTACAGAGACTATTTTGGTGGGTTTTTTGTTTTGTTTTCGTTTCTCAGTGGAGGGAGGTTGTTTGAGACTGACTGGGTCTCCCATAGCCAAGGTTGACCTTGAACTGAGTGTCCTCCTGTCTACCTGAAGGTTGGAATTACAAGTGTGCACCACCATCATTTATATAGTGCTGGGCTGTGTGCATGTTAGGGAAGCACCATACCATCTTGAGTGTGCTCCCAGCCCTGCAGAGGCCAACTGCATTGCCTTTCTAGTGCTTCTCTCTATCATACTGTCACAACAAAAGAACACTTGAGGTTCGCAAGTCCAAGAGTGTAAGTGCTTATAGGTCAGCTTGATACAAGTGTATAGGTGAAAGTCTGGAAGAAGTAGCCAGAATTTGCCCGTTTTAGTTTTGTTTTTTTCAGACTAGGTAGTTCTGCTTGTCCTGGAACTTTCCATTTAGACCAGACTGGCCTCAAGTCACAGAGATCTTCTTTTTGAGTGCTGTGATTAAAGTTGAGCACCATTACTTCCAGCCCTAAATTTTGTATTTTTTAAAAATTTATTTGGGCATATGTGTATGTCTGCCTACGTCTGTGAAGTATGTACAGAGTATACTTTTCTTTAAAAGAGTTATTTTATGTGTATGCATGTTTTACATGCATATCTCTGTGCTGCATTCAGGCCTAGAGTTAAATAAAGATGGCTGTGTGGGTATTGGGAACCAAACCTAGGTCCTCTGTAAGGGCAGCAAGTGCTGAGTTGGTTTTCTCTTCTTGTAAAAGGTAAGGGCTTTTTTTTTTTTTTTTTTTTTTTTTTTGGTTTTTCGAGACAGGGTTTCTCTGTGTAGCCCTGGCTGTCCTGGAACTCACTCTGTAGACCAGGCTGGCCTCAAACTCAGAAATCTGTCTGCCTCTGCCTCCCAAGTGCTGGGATTAAAGGTGCACGCCACCACTGCCTGGCCTTTTTGTTTTTCAAGACAGGATTTCTCTGTATAGGTCTGGCTATCCTGGAACTCAACTCCTTAGACCAGGCTGGACTCACACACATCTTCCTGCCTTGGTCGTCCAAGTGTTGGGAGAATGTCTGTGCTACCACTGCCTAGCCATTCATTCGTACATACATACATACATACATACATACATATGTTTTGAGACAGGGTTTCTCTGTGTAGTCCTGGCTGTTTGGATTCCCTTTGTAGACCCGGCTGGCCTTGAACTCCTGCCTCTGGCTCCTGAGTGCTGGGATTAAAGGTGGGTGTCACTTTGCGTGGCACCTTTTATTTTTGAAGATAATTTTTCTCCCAGTCTAAACAACATGCCAATCTTAATAAAAAACTGTATGCACATCTCTCAGGGTAAATCATAGAACATATCTTATTCTGAATAAATTGATGAAAGAGTGTCTAGTGTCAGGTTTAGAACAGTGTATACATATACCACTCCAGCTCTCGAATGCCCAAGCGAATATGGAACTCAGGGCTTCACAGAAGCTAGGCAGGTACTTACTTCTGGGCTATAACTCCTACAGCTTTGACTTATCCTTTATTTCACTTTTTTGTGACACCTGTGTCACTGCGTAGGCCCCACTAGCCTCTTAAACAGTGATCTACTTGCCTCTGTCTTCTAAGTGTTGTAATTAAAGCTATACACCACCACACCACATCATTTTTTATTTTACCTGAACAATAGTAATATGTGGTCATTTAAAGAATTTGGAAAGTTTAATTTTTTTTTTTTTTTTGAGACAGGGTTTCTCTGTGTAGCCTTGGCTGTCCTCAAACTCAGTCTGTAGACTAAGTTGGCCTCGACCTCAGAAATCCGCCTGCCTCTGCCTCCCAAGTGCTGGGACTAAAGGCGTGCGCCACCACCGCCTGACTGAGATTTTTTAATGTTGATAGGTCTGCTGGTTGGTGGTAGTAGTGCATTCATGGCTTTAGTCTTAACTCAGGAGGCAGAGATAGGCAGATCTCTGAGTTTCAGCACAGCCAGGGCTATACAGTTTTGAAAAAAACCCAAAACCAGCCACCCCCTCCCCAGTTATCTTTTAATCTTTATTTCTTTTCAGTCTTTTCCCTATACTTTCATAACAAAATTGAATTGGACCCTCAATTAGGAGTGGGTTTCTAGGCAGGTACTGACCTATCTATGTCCCTCACTATATGGAATTTGTATTTATATTGTGAAAGAATTTGTGAGTGTTGGTGCACAAGTGGAAGTCAAAGGACAACTTTTTTATACTTGGTTCTTCATTCTCCTTTATGTAGGTTCTGTCTGTCTCTTGTCTCGTCTAAAGCTCTTTGATCTACTGAATATTCACTCTGGTTGAGTTTTTGTTTTTGAGACAAATGCCCTCAGTAACCCTGGATGCCAACAGTAATCCAATTATTAGGATTACTGTTGTACGCCAGCAAAGCCTGGCTAGTTTCTTTTGTTTTACCAAATTACTACACAGGTGAACATTTCAAAAAGTAAGTACTTAAAGTACCATGTAAGTCTTCCATAATTTCTATCTTTAGATGTGGTTTTCAGATTTTCTCTTTCATCTCTAGGAATAAGACCACTAAATCAGCCGTGTGGTGGTGGCGCATGCCTTTAATCCCAGCGCTTGGGAGGCAGAGGCAGGTGGATTTCTGAGTTCGAGGCCAGCCTGGTCTACAGAGTGAGTTCCAGGACAGAGAGAAACCCTGTCTCGAAAAACCAAAAAAAAAAAAAAAAGACCACTAAATCAAAAAGTATTTGTATTTGAAATTTGAAAAAAAAAAATGTATTTGAAATTTTTCCATTGTTACTCTTCTAGAAAAAGTACATTTCTTTTGTCTGATTTTAGCAGTGTCTTATTTATACAAGTGAGGTTATAACATTTTTTTTTGTTGTTTTGTTTTTCAAGATAACATTTTCTTTTATATCATAAATGACAGTTGTGTGACTACAAAATGTCTTTTCTTAGATGTGTTCTCAGGGCTGTTGAGAAAATAAAATGTTCTTGGCACTTGATCTTGCCCAGAGTAAGCCCCCCCAACCCTATCCTGTTTTCTGGTCCTGAGATCACAGCCCCTGCTATCTGAAGGCTTTAAAAATGGTGACTCTAGGAATCTGAGCAGCATCTGTACATTCAGTCACAGCTCAGTTTTGCTCTTACACTCCTAAGACTTTAGAATATGTCATCTTGATTCTGGTATTACTGCTCAGCTTTCAGTCTCTCATTTGTCCCTGCCCTTCAAGAAGCCTGTCTTTGTCTGTTTTGCATTAAAATAAATATCTTGCGTAGTACAGCTCTTGTCACCAATCCAGTGCCCCCCCCCCTTTTTAATTTATTACTTTATATGAGTACACTGTGTCTTCAGACAACCAGAAGAGGGCATCAGATCCCACTACAGATGGTTGTGAGCCACCATGTGGTTGCTGGGAATTGAACTCAGGACCTCTGGAAGAGCAGTTGGTGCTCTTAACTGCCGAGCCATCTTTCCAGCCTTCCAGTACCCTCTTAAGGTATTTGCTGTCTGCTTACATTATGTAGGATAAAGAGGATGAAGATACTAGGCATGGGGTATGTCCACAACTAGAAATAAGCGCACTCGGTTTTCTAGGCAGGTCACCAGGTGATAGATACCACTATCCACCAGGTTCTTTGTGTCTCTATTCTAGCAAATTTCAGTAGAGACTAATGTAGGAGATGATAATAAAGGTGGCAAAGGCAGGCACATCTCTTGAGTTAAAAGACCTTCCTGGTCTGCTGGCCAATCAAGGCTACATAGTTGAGATCCTCTCTCAAAACAAAAACAAAACAACTGACCAAGTAAGAGAAATTGAGTAAATTTCCATCTTCTGAGTGCTGGGGTTAATGGTGCACTATCTAAATGGTGTCACGCCCACCACCCCCAACTTCTGTAAAGAAAATGATGTTAGCCTTCCCAGTATAAAAAGGCTCTGGAACTTTGCTGCAGGAAGCAGTGGTCTTGGTTGGGTAGCACTGTATTCTAGAAAGCGATCGCTGTGGAGCTCACTGTCAGGGTTCAGACGCGCCTCTCCAAATTATGTTCTTGTTGTAAGCCACACACAGTTCTGACTTAGAAAATGGGGATCAGCATTACTAAGCCTCAATATGGATAAGGGTGGCATTCTCATGTGGCTGAGTTTGAAAGTGCCTCTTATTATATTGCTATGCTGGACTGCTATCCATTGGCTGTAAAAGGTGGGAACCAGTAGCATTTGTTTTGGAAAGGACTGGGACTATTTGTCCAGGTCTTTTCTAGAATACTTTGCAGTGGCTACTTTACTTTTCTTGGTTTCCATTCACGATTGAAATTGCTTATTTGTTTCTAGCTTCTGTTACATCAAGAAGCTTATGTACCTTGTGAAGATAGTGCCAGGGGAGAGGTATTGTTGGGCTTGGTATTATGCAATTTTCAGAAATACTAATTAGTAATTCCTGTGTCCTTGAGTATGGTTAATATCCCCAGTTGTCCTTCCTCAGGCAATAAGACACATATGACTAGAGGTGTTTAAAAAAAAAAAAACAGAAAGAGGACTAGTTGAATTTGAAGGCTTGATCTGAAATAGTTGGCATTCACTTTGAGGAAGAGTGTATTTTATGGGAGCAGATTATGGTGTGGTTGGGTTTGGAGTCAGTCATACAGAGCAGCTGTCCTTGGGCTACTGTGATCTCCCAGGACTCAGTTTCTTGTGTATAAAATAGAGTAAAAGGTTCAGATTGTATAGTCTGGAGATTGAGGGAAGGACAGTTGCTGTTTTTTTGTAGGTATGATCTTGGTAACCTAACCTAGGTTGGCATCTAAACTCAGCAATGCTTTCTGAGTGCAGGGACAAGTGTTGAGTCACCACACCCAACAGTAATTCTTTATCCTTTTTTCAAACACTGGGTCATAAAATGAATTAGTGGGTTAAGATATGACAAAGAGGGGCTGGCGAGATGGCCTAGCAGGTAAGAACACTGGCTGCTCTTCCGAAGGTTCTGAGTTCGGATCCCAGCAACCACATGATGGCTCACAACCATCCTTGATGAGATCTCACGCCCTCTTCTGGTGCGTTTGAAGACAGCTACAGTGTGTTATGCCATAGTGAGCTGGAGTGAGTAGGGCTGGAGAGAGCAGAGGTCCTGAGTTCAATTTCCAGCAGCCACATGATGGCTCACGGCCATCTGTACAGTTACAATGTACTCATACACATAAAATAAATAAATCTTTAAAAAAAAGATATGACAAAGAATATCCTACATTTCAAGGCTAGTTCATAAAACCTTTGTCTGAGTTTATTGGTTGAAATGTCTTTTATCTCCTCTCCTCCCTTTAATTTTAGACAGAGACTATGTTGTTTTTCAAGACAGGATTCTCTGTGCAGTCTTGGCTGTTTTGGGATTCTCTCTGTAGCCTTGACTATCCTGGAACTTAACTCTGTAAACCAGGCTGGCCTCAAAGTTGCTATCTACCTGCCTCTTTCTCCTGAGTGCTGGGATTAAAGGCGTGTGGCACCACCACCACTGATTTTTTTTTTTTTTTTGGTTTTTATTTTTTTATTTTTTTTTGGTTTTTTGAAACAAGGTTTTTATGGATCGTCCTGGCTGGCCTTGAACTCAGAAATCCACCTGCCTCTGCCTCCCTAGTGCTGGGACTAAAGGCGTGCGCCACCACCGCCTGGCTGCCCATTTACCCAAGTGTGATTTTGAATATGCTTTCTAGTAGCAGATGAAATGTAGTTTCTGTTCTTTGTCCTTAGTTCTTGGTGGAAGGTTGTGTGTGGTAAGGGTTGAGGAAGCAGGCAGTAACGAGCTTGCTAAGTGTTTGGAAACAAGTATTTATAGACTGTCATTTGTGCTGGGTTGTGTTGTAATACTAAGCTACTTGTCTTCTATATTCAGTACTTTCCTCATGTCTTTTAATATGTATATATATTTGAATACTTAATTATATTGTATGTATATGTGTTCTCCTGAGCACATGAGTATATGGCAAGTTAGTGTGCCACATATGTACACTAGTCCTTGGAATTCAGAAGAGAGCATTGTAGTAATTACAGACTAATAATCAAACCCTCCTTTTAACTGCTGAGCCATTTATCCAGTCATATCTTTTGCTAAGGTAACTTCTGTTAAGAAAGTCTTAGCCAGTTGTGGTGGCGTACTTGGGAGGCAGAGGCAGGCAGATCTCTTGAGTTCGAGGCCAGCCTGGTCTATAATAAAGTGAATCCAGGACAGCAGCAAGGGCTCTTAACACAGAGAAACCCTGTCTTGAAAAACCAAAACCAGCCAAGCAGTGATGGTGCATGCCTTTAATCTCAGCACTTGGGAGGCAGAGACAGGTGGATTTCTGAGCTCAAGGCCAGCCTGGTCTACAGAATGAGTTCCAGGACAGCCAGGCTATACAGAGAAACCCTGTCTTAAAAACAAAAAAACAAAAAACCAACCAACTACAAACAGAGAAAGTCTTTTGTTAGGATTCTTTGGGATATAAGTAACTTGGGGTGGACTTACATTTATAGTTCAGTGGTAGGAGACTGATGTGACATGGGCAAGACCCAAGTTTCAGTCCCCAATATCATAAAAACTTGAAATAACTAGTTGCAGCAAAAGGAAATTTGTTACTCACTAGCCAGATGTGGTAATACATGCTTATATTTCCAGTACTAGAGAGGCTGAGGCAGGGGGATTATAAAGTTCATCCTGAGCTACATAATGAGACTTTGTCCATAAAAGCAAAAAAAAAAAAAAAAAAAAGTGCTATTTTGTGTGAGGCCAAAGGTTCTAACGATGACTTCAGAGCTTGTTTTACATTTCTGATATTCTGACCTCAAGGTCAAGAAGTGGTTTCTTTCAGTAGAGAACCCTCTTTGATAACAGACTTTGATAGCAACTCTCTGGGTTGGATCATTGTCCATTTGTCAGATACAAAGGGGAAATGCTTAAACTACCTTACCCCTAGGTATCTTTAGCTGGTTTCTGTCCTCCATGCATCCCAAGTAACAGTTCTTAGTAGTACCTTGCTATTTGAATAAGACAAACTGAGTTGGATAGTTGTTGAACAGACTTTTAAATTGGATGGAGAATGTACTAATAACATGAATAGATTTGGGATGTCTAAATAAAGGAAAAGTCATTTTCCTACATAAGGCAGAAGTAGTTGAAATCTATGTAGAATGAATTGCTCATGAAAAGGGTAAGAGTGAAGCTAGATAATGGTGATGAACATATAGTCCCTTGCATTTGTCAGCTAAGTAGCATGTTGCCTGCCACAACCTCCACCCTTTTCCTCTCATGCCAGAAAAACCAAAAAAGATTTAAAATGAAGATTATAATGGGATTTTTTTTTAATCAGAGAAATATCTGTTAGTAACAGAAGTGAAATACATGGCTTATACTTACTTTATAGCCTCTCTGGGGAGGAGTTAAGCTGAATCTCAAAGTGCTGGAAGATTCAGGCTACTGGTTCTCTCTCAGTTTGGCTGGAATTAACCCCCAAGAAACAAGGATGAGAGGCTTATTACATAGTTCAGGAATTGGAAAGAAGTCTTTGTTGAGAAGCCAGCTAGGTAAGTTTCAATAGACTTATAGTAATGACACTGCTAAAAGATATCTTAACTCTGTCTTCCATGCTTGTAGAAGCAACTGTAGTTTCATGATTGGCAAAACTTTTCTGTAACCAAGCTTTTGTAAAGTCTTCTGCTTACCATTCTTCTAGTATTACAATTCATATTTCTTAATCAAAATAAGCACCACTAGAATAGCCATTTTCCTATGGTTCTTGCTGTTGAAAGACTTGTCAAAATTGAAAGACCATTGGCCAAGAATTAGACCAGTCATAACTTTTTGCTAAAGCATCAATTGTTAGCTCTAGGCAGGGTTGGAGAACCTTTAGAATTCGAAGAATGTTCTGGCTCAAAAAAAAAAAAGTATACATACGTAGTCTTTGAACCTTAAAGACAGAGATCCACATTCAGGGTGAATTTACTGCGTTTACTTCTGCAGTGATAAATTCCATGATGTTAAGACTTTTTTTTTTTTTTTTTTTGGAGACTTGTACATACATCCTGCTCTTGTAGAGAGTCACAGACTCCCTAAATCATTTGAGCACTCAGTAGTTGTCCTTTTAAACATCCATGGGAGGGTTTTCTAGAGTCCTCAAGTTACCTGTGTCAGCAGAGTTGCTTTGCTGCTGCTGTGTGCCCCATGCCTCCTTCACTTTGTTACCTGTGTTCTTTAATGGGGATGGAGAATTTCAGGGTGGAGTGATGTAATCTATAGATGAAGAAAGGCCTTTTTTCTAGAACTCTGCCCTAACTTCTGATTTTCACATCTCTTACTACTGGGATTTGGTGTTGTCATGGAGCCTTTGCTATAGGTGGTAACCCAAAGGGTTTTAGCCAACCTGTTGATTTATTTGGTGGTGTTTGATATAGGTAGGTTTACAAGACATGTATTGCTATGGTCTCTTTTGTGGATTAGTGCCTGCTCTAAGTTATAGGACATTGGTTAAGCCATATACTTGAACATAGAGGGTAAAGGAGACATTTTGTGGGGAAAGCACAGCACATGAGGTACGTAGACACACTGTACCAGACTGTGTTTGGGATGTCACTCTACTCTCCTTCCCCACATCACTGCCTAGTGGAAGAAATAGGAAATACAATGCTATAAACTTAAATAATTCATACTTCTGTAATTGGGGCAGAATTGGGTCAGAATGGAAAAGAATTCATTACTACTAAGATCAGTACAGTGTCCGTTATAAACTCCGTCACCCTTCCCTAATTTCTAAGTTTTGAAACTCTCTGAATATATATACACTAGTGGCTATTTTCCTGCCTTCATTTACTATTGTTAGCTTTTAATTACTCCCATTTCTTAGCTTAATTCCATTTAGTGTAAAGGCTTAACTTTTATTAACTTAAAGCAGTTTTACTTTTTCTATTCTGTAAGAGAAATAAGATTACCTCCAGGGGTTTTGTTTTTGTGTTTTTAAAGTGAGTGCATGGTATTGGAGAGTTGGCTCAGTTGTTACGAACATTGTTCTTCCAGGGGACCTGGTTTCACTTATTCATGTTTGTGAGTGGCCAGGTGGTGGTCACTCACAAATGGCCTGTAACTCTAGTTCCAGAGAGTCTGACAACCTTTTCTGAGCTCCTTGGGCAACAGGCATGCATATGGTGGACAGACAGACATGTAGATAAAACACCCATACACATTTTATTTATAATCCTCATAAAAATTGCTTGGTTCTGAAGTGCTTTCATTTATAAAATGATAATATCTAAGTAAGGAGTGTGTGTCTGTACCTATTTGTGACTGTTTCCTTTTTGACACTGGGAAACCACTGAGTCAACTGCCTGGAAATAAATAGTATCTTGGAATTAATATATTTCAAGATTATAACAACATTTTTGTAATCCCAGGAATGAAGTTTTGAATTATCAGTGTTCTTGGGTCCTTTTTAATTATGCCACATATTGCTTGTGGCTTGTATCTCTTTGGTTATCATCTCACAGGACTTTTGCTTTATGGTCTGTTTGCTCTAGCCACTAATGTCTTTCCTTTCTAAGTTTGAGAGCTGCTCCTTCATCATCACAGGCGCCTCCCCAGGCTGTTAGCTTGAGCACAGCACTGCTGGTTACTCCATTCTAGTGAATATATTTGTGTAACTTGTGCTTTCATGGTATATTTGGAAACTGTTGTGTATTCCTCATGTCCTCAGAGAATAATCCTAAGAACTAAGTATTTAATAGTATCATCCCTATTTTATGATAAGGCTATGATACATGGAGAGCTCAGTCACCTAGGTAGGTAAGGTCATAGAGCTGGTTAGTGGCAGCACCTAGCTCCAGAGCTCACACTCTGGAATCTGCTGTTCTGCCCTGTGGAAGGAGGGAATCCACCCCAGGCAGTTTTGCTTTTAGAGAGCTCAGGTTTTTGTTTGTTTGTTTGTTTGTTTGTTTTTTAAAGATTTATTTATGCCGGGCGTAGTGGCACACGCCTTTAATCCCAGCACTTGGGAGGCAGAGGCAGGCAGATTTCTGAGTTCGAGGCCAGCCTAGTCTACACAGTGAGTTCCAGGACAGCCAGGGCTACACAGAGAAACCCTGTCTCAAAAAAAAAGATTTATTTATTATGTAAGCATACAGTAGCTGTCTTCAGACACCCCAGAAGAGGGCATCAGATCTCATTACAGATGGTTGTGAGCTACCATGTGGTTGCTGGGATTTGAACTGAGGACCTTCAGTAGAGTAGTCAGTGCTCTTAACCACTGAGCCATCTCTCTAGCCCCTCAGTTGGTTTGAATAGTACACAATATGTATTTGTACAAAGTAGACTCCAGTAAGGATCTTGGAAAAAGAGATATTCCAGCTGTGATCAGAGGGAAAGACAGGGTCTAAAGTACTCAGTAGGATGGACAATCAGAAGAGGGATGAGAAACTTTGTATAGCACATTTTTTTATTCTTTCATCTGTGTGGTCAAGTAAAAAAAAAAAAGCAGTGCCAACATGCTGAAGAATCACTCAAAATACTTCTTTAACTTCATCTTGAGAAATGTTCCCACTAGAGCACCAGCTGCTTTGATTTGATTCACTTCTATGTTTTCTTTTGATAGTCTAGTGGGCCTATGAGTGAAATGAAGAAGGCTTTTGTTTGTTTGTTTGTTTTGCTTTGCTTTTTGGGACAGGGTTTCTCTGTGTAACCCTAGTTGTCCTGGATCTTGATTTGTAGATAAGGCTGCCCTCAAACTCAGATTTGCCTTTCTTTGCTTCCTGCTGGGATTAAAGGCATGTGCCAGTAAAGTGAAGGTGTTTTGGGAGTGGGGATAAGTCAATAAACTGGAGCAAGAATAGAGGTTTAGTTCACTTGCCAAGTCTTGTCAAAATCAGTTGTATGAATTAGATGGCCAAGATTATGGTGAGCCTTCAATCTTTTAACATTACTTTTGGTGGTAAAAATTGAGTTTTAGTTTGTAGATGATCCCTGCTCCCAACATTATTCAAAGGAACTTTCCTCTTTGAGGACCCCTGTTCAGTGTGTATGCCAGATTTAGTGGGTAATGAACCACAGTGCTGTATATTGTACAAGTAGCAAGAATTTGAGGGTGAGCAAAGGTGCTTTCCATGTCTGTATTGTAGAAGCCAATGTACTTGTATGCCAGTAATCCCAATACTCAGGAAGCAGAGGCTGGAAGATCATGAGTTCAAGGCTAGCATTGGCTGCATGAGACCATCTCGGGAGAAAATGACCAGGAGAACTGAAGCTGATAGAAATTTGAGGATTCCTAACCTCATAGAGAGGCAGAAGTGGTGATTCTAAGCAGGTGTACCCTACAGGACAATGTTTTTGAAGTTATATTTTGTTCTTAGTTATGTGTATATGTGTGTCTAGATGGGAATATGTGCTTGAAAGTGCAAGTACCCAGAGAGACTAGAGCCTTGTCACCCGGAGCTGAAGATACAGGACAAGTGGCAGTGAGCTGCCAGATGTGCTGAGAATTGAACTCTTGTCCCCCATAAAAGCAGTATAGTTTCTTTCTCTCTCTCTGTCTCTCTCTCAAGACTTATTTATGAGTATGCTATAACTGTCTTCAGACACACCAGAAGAGGGCATCGGATCCCATTACAGATGGTTGTGAGCCACCATGTGGTTGCTGGAAATTGAACTCAGGACTTCTGGAATAGTCAGTGTTCTTAACCATTGAGCCATCTCTCCAGTCCCTCAGTATAGTTTCTTAATGATAAGTCATCTCTCTGGCTGCCCACTGCCCCACCTCCAGCCAATCCCCATCCCCCTTTGGTGGTGATGGTGCTGTTGGAGATTGAGTCCAGAGCTTTGCATGTGATAGGCGGATACTGTATTGGGACTGTATGGAGATAGAGCAGTTTACATTGCACTTTTTTTCTTGTTTTGTTTGGTTTTGTTTTTCTTATTTTGTAATCTGGTGTGGCAAGTGCAGACCTTTATTCCTAGCACTTGGGAGGTAAAGGGAGGCAGATATCCTTGAGTTGGCTTTATATCTTGGTTTATATAGTAAGTTCCTGGTCAGGCAGAGCTAGAGAGCCTCTATATGGGTTTATGGATGTTTTTCCTGCATGTATGTCTTGTGTATCACCTGTCTGCCTGGTACCTTCAGAGGCCAGAAGAGGGGCTTGGGTCCTCTGAAATTGGAGGTACAAGTGGTTGGGAACTATCCTGGGTGCTGAGAACTGAACTTCCCGAGGCTTCTGGAAGAGCAGACAGTTTCTTAACCTGTCATAACACTTACTGGCCTAGAACTCACTGTGTAGACCAAACTGACCTCAAACTCTCAAACCCTCAAACACATTCTTTCACCTGTTTTTTTTTCCCCTTGATGCTAGGATCAAAGATATGCGCCTCCACAGGTTGCTGCCTGCCTGCTTTCTGAACACAGGCTAAAACTACTGTAGAAGCCAACTGCTAGCTACAATTCTTATACCCTACCTGCACACTAAGGTGCCTTGCAGTTGGGAAATGCTATTAGGTAGCTAAGGTAAATGTACTCAAGGACTTGTAACTATGCAAATAGTCCAGTCAGGTATCTTTCACAACAGTCTTAAAATCAGCAACCAGCATCAGGTATGATGGCATCCTTTAATACCAATAGGTTTTTTTTTTTGTTTGTTTGTTTGTT
>JADRCD010146437.1:28194-50962 GCA_019843815.1 Montemys delectorum | reverse complement strand
TTTTTTTTTTTTTTTTTTTTTTTTTTTTTTTTTTTTTTTTTTTAGGTATGCAGAGTGCACGGGTTTGGGGTCATGGAAGCTTGCTCCAAGGTAATAGAGAAGAGCTTGTGAGGTTGGGCAATTGGATTCTGTGTGAGGGAAGGAACCCTGACAGAGAACTTAGTGAGGCTCTGACAGTAAAGTCTATATCTCACTCGTTAACTACAGTAAAGCCTGGGTAACTACAGAATGTTGGGGATGTCCAGAAAACAAGGAAAGCCACGCTCATGGACTCAAGTTGGCCTAAGGTAGAGTCCATGTATGTGACAGGCAGCAGGGACCCAGAGGTTGAGCTATATAAGTCCCTGGAGCTCACCTCATGCCACCATTAGCCACACATGGAGCTGTAGTACTGTGTGTCCTTCTGGTTTTGATCTTGCTTTGGTCCAGCCTTTCTTGCTGTTTCCCATCTTTCTTTATTCGAAGGGGATTGTTTAAGCTGTGCCTTCTTCCATTGGAAGCACATGACTTGCTTTTTGGATGTATGGACAGTCACAGCTAGTTCCTTGAGTCTCAGAAGAGACTCAGTACTTTGGGCTCTTGAACATGTTTGAACTGTTAAGCTACAGTGACTTTGTAGGGGCCCAACTGCATCTTCATTACGGCATGACTATGAACCTTTTGGGGTCAAAAAGTGAAAGTTTGTCTTGAATTTCAAATGTCTTCCAGAGTCCTGTGTTCTGAGTGCTTGTTTCTCAGCTTGGGAATTATTTTAAAGGCCGCAAGGCCTTTAGAGGCGAGGTTTAGAAGACAGAAATAGGCCCCCAAGGGTGGATTTTTGAAGGCTCTACCCATCCTGGTCCTGATATAATATTCTGTTTTTTTGTATGCCATGATGGGAAACTCTGAAACAGTGATCCCAAATAAACGTTTTCTCCATGAACCTGTGTCTGTCTGTCGGACATTTTGTTATAGTAATGAGCGAAGTTCCTGATACAGCTGTTTACACTTTTGTAAGACACGATTGGAGAGAAGCAGGTAAGGGTACTGGGATCTGTGTACTGCTCCTAAAAACGTCTCATGGTCTCCTGAGACTGTGAGGAAAAACCTCTTGCTTTTGACTGTGGCTCGCAGGGGCCAGTTCATAATCGCTCTGCCAACTTGGACAAGCCTTTTCTTTGAGAATCTCTCCATAGCATTTCTGAAAACTTCAAACACCATTTATGAGAGAAGACACTTCTAAAAGCTCGCCTTCCCATCCAAGAGTCAACTGGGGTGACCTTAGCTGTGACACACAGCATTAGAGATATGGTACCTGAAGAAGCCACCTTCTGTAGGAAGCCCAGTGGAGTGATAGGGACACCAACCCACCCACAAAACTTTCCACCCAAATTTAATCCCATTTATAAGAAATGCAGGACAGAGGGAATGGCCAACCAATCACTGGCCCAACTTGAAACCCATCCTATGGGCAAGCAACAATCCCTGACACTATTAATGAAACTCTGTTAAGCTTTTAGACAGGAGCCTAGCATGGATGTCCTCTGAGAGAGTCCATCCAGCAGCTGACTCAGACAGATGGACCCTATACTTCCTCAAGGAGTTCTATTCAAGGCCCTGGAGTTCGTAGCTTTCAGTTTCCCTCTGTGGCTAAGTTCCCTCCTCTCCAGTGGACACATGTACAAAATGATACTTTGAAGAAAGACCTGCCCCAAATTAAAATCACGTGTGTTCTAGCCACAAGGACCTAGAACACCTTTGTGGCATTCTGGAAGATCCTATGTCATTCACAGCAGCAGATGAGACACCCATATGTAGGTGCCTTCTCTCCTGTCTTGCTGGTATGTGTCTTTCTTGGCTCCATATTCTAAGTCCACACAAAGGAACACATTTGCCACCTCTCATGGGCACTCTCTCCCTGGTCCATAAAACTGAAGTATTGGGTACCTTGATCTAATTCTATCTGGAAGCTTCTTTGGGGATGCTTGCAGCCTCATTTAGAAATATCTGCACTTGGGGACTATTGTCTCTCCCCTTTTCAGAATTAATGGTGCTTTGGTTTGTGTAAAGATTTCCATGAGTGGCCCCCAAAGGTAAATGCGAGGCTCCAGCACCTGTCTCTGATTCTGAGGGGGAAGAGATTTGACTATTTTACCTTGAATCCTTCATGTTCTCTTCAGATCTAGAAGCTCCTAGAGAGCTGTTTGGTGCTAGGGCAGTAGGAGGGTGTGGCTCTCTGCTGCTGGGCCTCAGGCTTCTCTTCACAGACCTCAGTAGTAGGACCAGCATCCAAGTGAGCATTCACACATTTGCTGACCCATGCTCCTTAGCCAAGAATCCTGTTGTCTCATCTGGCCCTTCCTGGACTCCCTAAAGGCCACCTCTGTCTTGCAGGAGTGAGGCAGGCAGAGAGGATGGGAGCCCACAAACTGGAACACACAAGCACAGGGAATGTTCAGTAAACACAGTGGTTTCAAGAGGGTTGTGTCTCAGTAGAAGATGTCATACAGGATTTATAAATTCTGTCATTAAAGGGTAGTCCTTCCCCTAGGAGTTAACTATGTTCAAACATAAGAGTTTCCACTTCTGTGTATGTTTCCTCCAGTCCTCTCAAGCTTCGGCTCCTATCCCATCCAGGATGCAGGCAGATGGTCAAGCACTCAGAACATTACAAAAGCACAGAATTGAGTTGGGGCAGAGTATGGTTAGTCTAGGGTGCCAGAACCACATGCACACACACAGACTGAACTCAGGACAGAGATAATATTTACCAAAAGATACTTTGCTCAGATAAACCTAGCTCAAACTGTTCCCCTCTTCATAGTAGCAAAAAATTCACTGCACATTCTCTACCATGTCTATGGAAGGATTTTAAGCACAGTAACAATTAGGAAAAATACAAGATCACAGGAAGCTAATTAAAAATATAGGAAAAGATAAATGTAGGAAATGAGTAGGACATGAGTAAGCAGTATTGATGTTTATCAATGGGCAATACAACTAAGACCCTGATGATATACATACATACATACATACATACATATATGAGTGTATGTGTACATACATGTGTGTGCACATGTGATGTGTGTATGTGTTCATGCATTTGCCTGTGTATATAGTCATAAGTGTATGTATATATTCATATGTGTGTGC
Organism: Montemys delectorum; assembly: GCA_019843815.1. Classification (NCBI taxonomy): domain Eukaryota; kingdom Metazoa; phylum Chordata; class Mammalia; order Rodentia; family Muridae; genus Montemys; species Montemys delectorum. The sequence goes on along the minus strand of JADRCD010146437.1, from coordinate 47,830 downwards.
ATGTGTGTGTGTATGTATGCATGCATGCCTGTGTGTGCATGCATGTGCGTGTATGTGTGCTTGCATGTGTGTGTGCATGTGTGTATATGTGTATGTACAGGTGTGCTTGCACATGCATGCGTGTGTAGGGGCAATGGTGTTAGCTGTCCTTCTCTAGTGTGCTTCATCTTACTCCCCGAAGATGTCTTTCCATCTCTCATTGAACCTAGATGTCACTGTTGCTTGATTTTGTTTCCTTGTATTCCTGTTGCTTGTCTGGCCAAGTTGACAGGCTGCAAGCCCCAGAACCCCTCTGCACCCTTATAGAAGTGTTTACAGCCGTGCTCAGCTTCGTATGTGTCAGCTAGGGATCAGAACTCAGATCTTTTCCCCACAGAGCCATCTCCGCAGTCCTTTGTAAAATCATCATGAGACTGTTTCCCACACATACGTCATGGCTTGTGCACAGTGAGATGTTTAGCACTGATAAGGGTGCAAAGAGATTTTCTCAACCCCAGGGCTGTATTCCAGTGGTATGCCGTGGATGCCTGTAGAGCCTGGAGAAGCCCCAGGGGCAGCTCATGCATGTGTCCCTCATGACCACGAGGAGCAGGATTTGTACTTCTTCCAAGTGCTGTCGTCTCTGGAGAGACTTCAGATCACGATAGAGCTTAGAGAACATTTGTCGCTGGAAGTTATGGTGTTGTGTCCTATAAATAAGGTATCAGTGACGGACAGGACTGATCTTAAGCAAAATCTTCACCCACTTGACCGCGAGGCCTTAGGCCAAAGTTGAAGAAAGAGGATACGATAGTCATATAGAAACTGAGAGAGCATCCCCCAGACCACCCACTGGTGGTAGGGCAGGCTACACTTTCAATTTAAACCCTGCTGGAAGCAAGCAAGGGCTAGGAGGCTAAAATCTGAGTGGTCCCATGAAAGCCAAAAGATACTGTAATCACTGTTGCCTGGCACCGCTTGAATGTAGATTTGTGTATACACTCACTCACGCTCCTTCAAAATATCCCCACAAGTCTGGGAACTGGATGAGGACCCGAGGAATTACAGTCCATGCTGGACACCTGTGACCAAAGACAAGCTCTCACAGGGCTGGATGCAAGGTTTGGGGCTTTACTCACAATGCAAATAAGCCTGTGAGTGCACTGTGGCTTCTGAGAAGAGAATCAAGCTCACTGTCCCTTCTGCAGGTCTCTGTAGAAGCGAGGTCATGCATGTATGCTGAGTAGGTTTAAGCGCTGGTGCAACAGGCACCCTGTGCAGCCGCCTGCAGTGGATTTAAGACGTGCTGTGTTATGGACGATTTACGGGTTTTGAAGGGAAAGTGAGAAGGTTTTCCATGCCAGCCAATCACTCCGATGTCACAGCCAAGGAAAGACAGCTGGAAGGGCTCTATACAGAGACTACAGGTAGGATGGGATGAGCGTGCCCTGCCCATAGCACTAAGTTCAGGTGGGTTGCTAATTATTCCACGCCTGTTTGTCTGGTGTGAAGGTGATTTTTGGTTCCTTCAATGACTTATGCTTTCTCATTCTAATGAAATGAATGTCCAGCACATGGAGAGGCATGTGTGCTGCGGAGCCCGGTGAACCTTCCCTTCAGGAAGTCAGACGTTGAAGGGAAGGTATGTGGGAGCAGAAACAAGATGGGCATAGAGCTTTCTCACTAGAGGACCAGAGGTGCATACCGCCCAGGGAGCACAAACGTTGCTTGTCACTTACACTCCCCAAGTCAGAATTCCTGCCTTGACGATGGTCTGAGTCCTGGGCACCATAAGGATAACGTACCCAGATAGACTTATGGGTTGCATCTCAATCCCAGTTGGTATGCCTTCCTCTTTTAAAACAGCATGTTCAGGGACATTCAGAGTAATGGTTTGCTGGGAAGATTAACAGGAGCATCCAACTACACTTACACTCGTGAAGCCAGCGATAGCGTATCACTGTGACGTGGAGAATGAGGGTGTTTCCAGGGAGTTGTCTAGGCTGTGTGCATGGTTGCTAGGAGGATAGCCGAGTAACATCAATAACATCACTGGCTGACTTACCTTAGTCTGGTTTTTGTACCACATGGGCTGTGAGACTCTGTGCTATCAGACAGACATGTGATCTACCCATTGCTGTGGAGAAATTCTGTCTTCACAGTCACTTCCCTAGGCTGGGGCACAGGCTAGAGCGCTGTGGCTGTTCGGGCCATCCTGTGAATGGCTATTTGGTTTTCTTCTCCTGGCCTTGGAGTATAGAAAGCATGCCTCCTGCCCTAAGGACAGGAGCCGCAAGTGTTTCTGTGCCCACGCATCTGATCCACTCCTGGCCAGCCCCTCCATTCCAGGACTTCCTAATCTATTCTGATTGCTGGGCCATATGGATTGCTGTGGCCACTCAGGTCTGCGGGTGAGGAGCTGAGATGGCAGGATCAACTCCCCCCAAAGTCCACCCATTGTGTTTCTATAGACAGAGCCTGAGATGAGCCAATTTAGGTTAAAATATCTCAAACAAATCCTCACTGGTCCTGGCGTTCAAGATTGATTTCTTTTCCAGTGAAAATGATTACTTTTCTTGGAGTCCTTCCAAGCCCTAGACTACTGAACTCACAGAGCTAGGAATTCAGAGGCAGGGGCCACGATGGCACCACAGCCAGATCCCCAAAGCTGTCATAGGTGCTGACTCTTCACTGACTGGTGCACTTCTAATTGCTTGACAAGAGATGACTACGGTCATATTTTTTTCCAGGATGGGGACTCAGAAGGCTCTTTGTATATAAAGGAGAGCCAGCTGCCTTCCAGAAAGAGCTTCCTCATGGGCTTCTCCTCTCTTCTGCATGTTCTCATGGCCCTTCCTCCTTTGGATATTCGAGTATCACTTGATCACATTCCCTCTGCGATGACATAGTGGGTGAGTTGTGCATGACAATTTATTTAGGATCCTTTAAAGGCTCTGATCTAGTTGTTTCATCAAATAGGAACCCAGAGGTCACTGTCAACATTTTAAACACCTGACTGAAACAGGTGTCTCAGGGGGGAGGGGATGGCCCTAGATCAAACCGTGGGCCCCATCCCATCAGCTGAATCCTTAAGTATCAAGATGGAAGTTCTAGGTGAAGATGGTCTCTCTTCTAGACTGCAGCATAGCTTCCCAGTGCTAGGTTGGCCCGTGTCTAGGGGGCCACATCACCCTGCAGCTCCAGGCTGACACCATCTGCTCTACAGAATAGTTCTCCTAAGCTTCGGTGGGTGACTATGTGGGCAGTGTTTTATTTTTAGAATTGGCCTCTTTCTCTTTGTTTAGTTTTGCTTTCTTTTCTGGTTCTTGCCTGGAGAAGTTGGGATGCTGTGGACATTTCTTTCTATAACACCATATCACCCCCAGTGGTCTCTCAGCCTGTGTCAGGGGACCACAGACGCAGTGGCAGGGAACAACCAGCCCCTGTCTGAGATGAGAAGAACTCATTAGGTAGCTGAAGACAGAGCCCTCTTTCTTCAGACAGTGACTAGTGAATGGTGATGTGGCATAGGTATTTTGTCCCCAATGGAAACATTCCATTTAGACTTAGACAGTGAACAAAACTCACAGGACTAGTAAGCTACTGAAATGTGATAATAAAGTTCTTCCTCGAGTAAGCACTTATAATTGCTGGCAGAGGAGGCTCTCCCACCAGCCTAGCTTGTCCGCCAGGCCTACAGGAGGTTCACGAGATGTGGCATTGGTCCACTCTCCAAGCCAGGGTAGAGTTTGGGGTGAAACAGCCACCTTTGAGGCATCGGTGCTCTTCTAAGCAACCCCTCACCAGTGTCCCTATAAGCAGTCCCAGTAAATACGCTGGTCCACTCAGTTAGACTTGGTTGGGATGGTTTCTCTGGCCTGTCACTTTTGTTTACATGTCAGGAGAAGTTACAGCACAGCACACACTCTGGGCATCAATCTATGTGGATCCAACAGTATTATAGCACAGAATCTGGGCATGAATCTATGCAGAACCAAACATATGGACAATAGATGAACTGGAGCCACTCAAAGGAGATCAAGGTGTTCCTACGGATTAGTGTGTTTTATCTCTCCATGACCCTTTCTCTGTATAAAAGAATTTCCCAGCTCCTTATTCCCTTTCTGACCCCCAGGCTTGTCTGAATGATTAAAGCTGGCTTGATGTTCTGTGAGCAGCTCTCTTGGACACAGTATGTGCTCAGCTGATGCAGTTCAGTCTAGGAGGGAAACTTGGGATGGAGGATTCAATGACTTGATTTAGACAGTGACCCACCCTGCAGATGCACCTACTCATGGCTATGGAAGAACTGCCTGTCTCAGAGGACCAGGGGTAGGAAAGAAGGCTCCTAAGTGGCACTAAGGATACAGACAGAGAGTGATCTGTGACATTTGGTTTCTCTCATAGTTGTGTGGTCACCAGCCAGGGGAGGGCAACGTTCTCCTCACATTTCCTATCAAGGCCCAGTTGATCAATCCAACTCATGACTAGTGGCTATACTTGGCCACCTGGCTGAGGTGTGTGTGCATGTGCTTGTGTGTGTGTGTGTGTGTGTGTGTGTGTGTGTGTGTATGCGCGCCTCTCCAAAGCACCCCCACCCTAGACTCCCTGTCTAAGATCTGGCACCTCTATCATCTCCCTGATGGTGAGACAACATGTGCATCATTTGCAGTTCTACTTAGTACTCACCACAGTCCTTTGGTCATTCATATTAGTGTTAATTTGACACCTGTATTTATAATCTAATCCTACCGTAAGTTTTGCTCAAAGCCCTCTACTTTGTTCCTTGGAAGCTTTTGATTGTCTCCTGAATTTAGGAGTGTGTTGTGTATCTCAGCAAGGTCTGCCCCAGCCTCTGGAGTACCTGGGATTACAAGCTTCCTCAACCATGTCCATAAAACAAAGTTTTAAAATCAAGTGAATAAATCCCAAGGGTCTTGATCTCTAGGTAGTAGGAAAAATTGCACTGAGCATCGTAGGAATCTGCCAAACTGTGTCCAAGCTTTCTGACCTCTTGCATTTCTACCAACTCGAGCATTCTGTTGGTCTATGTCCTTGCCAGCATTTTGTTGTCAGCGTTTTGAATCTGAGGCATTGTAGTAGTGGTTGAGGGAATGCATCTTGTTTATTTTAGAGTTCTCTACTGATGCATCAATTTGAACATCTTTTATGTGTGTTTATTTGGCATTTGTACATCTTTGGTGAAGTACCTGCTCAATTTTTGTAGGCATTTTTAAATTGCACTGTTTGTTTTTTATTGTTGAATTTTAGGAGATGTTCTGCTATATTTCGGATACAGGTCTTATTAGCAAAGCATTTTTACAAATATTTTCTGCTGAGATTTGGAAACTCTCCCTTCTTCCTTCCACCTTCTTCCCTCCCTCCCTCCGTCCCTCCCTCCCTTCCTTTCTTCCTTCTTCCTTCCTTTTTTTTCTTTCTTTTTTCTTTTTTCATTCCTGTCTGTCTGCCTGCCTGCCTGCCTGCCTGTCTGTCCTTCAATGTTATTTATGAAGCAGAAAATTTAACTTTCAATTGTGCCTCTGGTGTTGTATCTAAGAACTTAGAGCCCAAGTAAAGTTCAGTACCTTTTTTTCTGTTTTCTTGGATCTGTAAGGAAATATGGGAAAAAATGAAATATATTAAATTTCCAGTAGACAAATATCCATCCATTAACAGGAAACTTGGGCTTCTTTTGTTTGTATTTGTAATTTTAAACCCAGCAATACCAAATATACTTCTCTGTAGATTTGTACCACGTTCTCTGTTGAGCTTGTGAACAGCATTATTTGGTGTTTCAGTGTCTAGTTGACCACTACTGTTAAAGGACCTCCCATACTCACTTCATTTCTTGGAACTTGGTATTCCTTCTGGTTCAGGAAGGGCTTCTTTCCCTGTGGGACCATCCACACAGATAGATATGCCATGGGTGAAAAAAATCATTTTCATATTTTCCTTTCACATCCAAGTCTTTGTCTATTTTCTTGTCTTATTGTACAGGCGAGCCCTTCAGTTACAACTCTGACCAGAACAGTAGAGATGACACTCTTAGTGTGCTCTGGCTTGAGGGAGAGTTAGACATATGTTTTCCCACTAGAGACTGTGTTAAGGAATAGGAGGTTTCCTATAAGGCTATCCCTACACTGAAGCAATCGCTCTCTGTCATCATCCATATGATGTCCCATCTCCAGTGTATGGTAGATTTCCCTCACTTCTTTTTCTGTATCAAACAATAAGATTATGTGCTTTATTTAACTTGGCTTGCTGCATCACATTGTCATCTGATAGCTGACACTGTCTTTGTTAGGAATTCACTTGCAGTCTGTAACTCTGCTGGTTAGCTTTAACTGTCAACTTGATACAACCTAGAATCAACTGGGAAGTGTCCTGGTGAGGAATTATCTAGAAGAGGTTGACCTATTGGTAACTGAGGTGTAAAGACCCACTCTGAATGCAGCAGGCACTGTGGGGTGGGTGGGCTTTGACCTGGATAGGAGTAGAGAAAGCTACGTGAAAGCAAGCGATTGAACAGTAGCACGGGCGCATTTATTTCACTCTGTGCGTGACTCTAGCTAAGATATAACTTGTTGCTTGAATTCCTGCCTTGGCTTCCACTAGCGGATGTCATATAAGCTCAAACTGGGAAGCTAAATCCTTCCTTCTGCATGCTACTTTTAGTTAAAATATTTTATAACAGAAACAGAAGTGAATCTAGGATGAAAATAGAGCAGATTTCTTAAAAGGGCAGGTGGTTCTTATTTAATTTGGATGCCTGGTAACTGTTGAAGCACTATGTGCTAATGCCTATCTTTGTTGGCCCCTGTAGTTACAGCCCCTAAGACTATAAGCTGACACTTATGTTAGTGAGCCATTTCGCTCAGCAGCATGTTCCCTGTGCCGACACTAGTGGACAAGAGCCGATGTCATTGTGTTCAGCTCTCTGTGTGTGACAGATTTGTAGCAATGTCAGTACACTGATGAGGTAACTTACCATCTACGATGTGACATTACCTTGAAGAACTGTCATCTATCCATTAACACACAGGTGGAATAATTATCCATAGATTTTGGTTAATCAGTGAACTTTATCTCTTATAAATTGTAAAAAATAATAAAAATGATTTTGTCACTATTTAAAATACCTCTTCCTTTTGCTGCCATCTTCTCTGATTCCTTTTGTCCCGTGAAAGAACATGATTGGTAGATTTCTGGTGTCTCTCAAAAACAGAAGTGATCTATCCAGCTTGACAACGTGGCCCTCAAATGACTCCTTTGACATGATTTACATGCAGCAAACAATTCCATGCCCAGGGTGGTCAGTGGAGGCAGTCTAAGGATGCCAAGGCCCTGGAATGTCCTGAGGGCTTCCTGCTAGTCAGGCTCTGGGCGAGGCTACTAAAGTCAGCCGTCACTCAAGCTGACTTTAGTCCAAGGAACTTCAGCAATGATCTGCTTGCTTTGCGCAACACAGATTTATTGATGGCAGCCACGTCTTTGTTTGTTTTTCTTTCTAATCCCTGAGAATAGTAGAGAAAATCTACTGAACTGGTTTCCACAGAGAGATATTTTTAAACTCTTACTGGAGCTGTAAAGATGGGGAGCTGGGTAAAGATCCAGGGTCATGTGTTGTCAGAACATAACAGGTACCGCTACCCCTCTCCAGTTTCCTCCTTCTTAGAATTCCTGTTTCAGAGCATGGGACTCAGAGTAGCCCAGAGATGTATGTCTGCGGGGGGCTCACCTGGCACTTTTGTTTGACATCATAGTTTTAAGTAGACATCTCTACACACGCCCACGTAATTGTAAGCACATTTCTACAGTTTAATATGCCATTGACAGAGAAGGCATGGTAATGAATACATGTACATTCTATTTTTAAATTAAGTGAACTCCAATTTTCTGGTATAATTTATGTTTGTAAGAGGATAAAAACAGCTTACAAAGAAGTCCAAGGAGATAAAAAAAATTACTGAGGATCAGGGATTAGTCCTCATCTGTACTTCCCAAGGTCTTAGATTTCGTGAACAAGCAAGATTAAAATGCACAGGGCAGATACTGACTGACTAAGTTTCAAAATTTGTTCAATTAGAATGTCAAATACATTCAACATATAAAATGTCCTATTACTGCCATTGTTACAAAATTAATGTTGGTTTTATAGTTTTCTTCTTCTATTTCCTACTTTTCTGCATCTCAGAGTCCACACGCTGCCCTGTTTGTGCACCTCCCTCACAGTAGGGAGAACTGAACCTTGGCAGCAAGTGGGCACTGTGCATCAGGTGACTCAGGTGTGTGTGTCTGAGTGCATGGCTTATAAATGCTTCCACATGAGTTTTTTGTGCAGTAGGTGTGTAGTTGTGGTGCATCTTCTATATGCACAAGACTGCTGCAGTGTATATCGGTGTGCCTAAGTACAGTCTCAAGTAATCCTTACAGAAGGAAGCCTGGCTGGCTAGCAGTTCCTACAGGACATCCTTTCCTGCCTAAGTTCCGAATAGGGTCTAAACTAGAATGGGACTTTGGGAACCAGAGAACAGCCGGAACACTCACTGCTGGTTGTATTTCATGCAAGTCCTTGTATAGCTGCAGACTCTCCACAGGGAGCCATTAAGGTTCACATAGCATCTCCTAAGTGTTGAGAGACATTGTTTGGGACAATGGAGGGTGTCCCCCCTGGAGATTGGACAGTGTGCTCATGGCTGAAAGAACAGTCATTTCTTCTTACATGGGTTTTGAGAGGTGGTGCATAACTTTAAAGACAAGACTCTAGGAATCATGAAGACAGGGCGCTGCATAGGCTGTTGCATGTCACTCTGTGCTGTTATCCACAGCTGTAGGTAGGTATCTATCTGTAGGCACTTTCCATAGTGAAGGAAGCTGCTGGTGATCAGAAAGAGATAACAGAGGCAAAGCTGTGATCAGGCTACTTCAACATGTGGCTTTCAGGAACTTGTCTTGGCCACAGTTAGGACTTGAAGAGGTTCTCTAAAAACAGGGTCAAGTGTCTAGATATCTGCTGATGTCAGATTGGCCTGACCCATTGATCATATGTGCATGGGACCTATGCTCCTAGATCACCCTTATCCTTTGGTGGATGGAGACTGGGATCATAGCTTGTTCTCTTGACACTTGCCCATGTTATAACTGCAGCCTGATTTCCCCCTGGCTTCCACAGACAGGTTGGGTGTATGGATTCTAAATCTCCTGGTATTTTCTTGCCCTTGTTTGACAGCAGTGGGGTCTGAACCAAAGTCCCGATTGTGTAGGAAACTTATGAAAGCTCAGAAACCTTCTTAGCAGAGGGTGACCGTGGCTCAGATGATAATAACATTGACAACAGTCACAAGATCAACTTGCCGTTCAGTTGAAATTTCTTCTAAGAGGGTCGCTGTATGAAATTAATAGGATTACAGATAATCCCCCCAAAGGAGAAGGCTCAGCTCTGAAAACTGACTGATATGTTTCGATAGCACTTAAACATCCCCTCTTACAGACAGACACAGATTTCCTGAGCTGCAGGCAGCAGGAGGGCCTTCATCTTTGGACAGGTGTATGTCTGTCTCCATCAGAAGTCAGCATGTGTCAGGATAAAGATTGTGGCTTAAAACAGCCCCCTACCCACAAGTGCTCAGTGGCTACTTTCTCTACAGTCCTGCATTTAGTAAGAAACACCTAGATGCAGACCCATGTTGCTATTTTTAGTGACTGGAGAAAAAAATATCAGGTTTCAACACTGTAAAGTTTTGAGCAAGAAATGTTTTGTAAATAAGTGGCCAACACAAGAGGAGGAGGTAAATTTACATCATCCACATCTTTCACTTTCCCTCTTCCTCCTCTTCTTCCCCATCTACTTCTCCCTCTTCCTCCCCATCCACCCTTCTCATCCACCTTCCTCCCTATCCACTCTCCTCCCCCATCTACTCATCCCCCATCCACTCTACTTGCCAGCCACTCTCCTCCCCATCTACCCTCCTCCACATCCACCTTCCTCCCCGTCCAATCTTGTCCCCATCCACTCTCCTCCCCATCTATTCTCCTCTCCACCCACCATCCTCCCCATCCATTCTCCTCATCCACCCTCCTCCCCTTCCACTCTCCTCTCCATCCACCCTCCTCCCCATCCATTCTCCTCCCCATCCACCCTCCCCCCCATCCATTCTCCTCTCTCATCGACTCTCCTCCCCACCTACTCTCCTACCCATCCACTCTTCTCCCTACCCACTCTCCATCTCATCCACCCTTCTCCCCATACACATTCCTCCCCCACCCCCTTTCCTCCCCTACCCACTGGCCTCCCAGTCTTCTTCTTCTATTCTCTCCCCTCTCCCTCTTGTTCCCATCCTTTTTTGTCTCATCTTAACTCTTCTCTTCTCCTCTTCTCTTGCTTCTTTCTCCACATTCTGGGAAGTTACAAGTCTCTTTATCATTCAATGAAACTGTGTAGAGACAGTTTTGTCCTCCAGTTCTGAAAATATGTGTATAATTAGTGATGTGCTCCACGCTCCTGTTTCCTGGGAGGACACATCTACTCTCTAACACTTTCTGGAGTCAGTACTGTTTTCTGAGTACAGGGGCTATGTCCATGCACTCCTTGCTAAAGCCAAAAGACAATCCCCTTTAAAAATCAATTTGATGTATCTCTTTGCTCATTGGTATTAACAATTGCTTTTGAAGGGTTCAACAGTCCTTAACCAAACTCCAACTACAGCAGAAAGTATGTCTTCAAAATGCCAGAAAAGATGGTTGCTGTCTACCAGTTTCCTCTGAAGTTAAAATCTTCCATATTAGAGGAAAACTTAAGATATAAGATGTAAATGGGAAATAAAACAACAAGACATTTTAGGACAGGATATTTTTATGAGGCAGTGAAACAACAGGATTTTCTAAGGTGAGGTGGAAACTTCTGTAGGGAAGCTCCTTCAGGAAGTAAACAACTCAAAATAGCTGGAGGAAGTCCCTGAAACCGACCAGATTCAAGAGGTTCCTCTTTCTTGACGAGTAAACCATAGAGGCTGCTGAGACACCCTCAGATAAGCCAAACAGGAAAAATCTCCCAGACAAGCTGCCTGGAAGAAGCAGTGTCCTGCTGAGCTGCCCAGAAGAAACAAAGGCCTGAGGAGCCACCTGGAAAGGCCCCTCTCCAATCTGTTGAGCTGCCCGTAGGGTTTACATGCTCTCCAGGTCCCCAGCTTTTGTGAGCTGTCAACCATCTGGAGTGTGCTTTGGTGGTATGGCTGATTTTGAGTCATTTCTGTTTCTATAAATAACCCTTAAACCATATTCTTATGTGCAAGCCCCATGGAACTCATTGGTTCTTCAAGCTGGACTTTTGTGGTATCTGTATTTTGACTCTTAACGGCTTCCTACCTGGGGTGAATAGATATTCACATCTCCCCAGAAATTGTGTGTATGTGTGTGTGTGTGTGCGCATGTGTATGTGTATGTATGTGCGTGTGTGCATGCGTGTGTGTGTGTGCATGTGTGTGTGTGCATGTGTATGTGTATGTATGTGTGTGCGTGCATGCGTGTGTGTGTGTGCATGTGTATGTATATGTATGTGCGTGCGTGCATGCGTGCATGCATGTGTGTGTGTGTGTGTGCATGCATGCATGTGTGTGTGTGTGTGTGTGTGTGTGTGTAGTAAGACTTACTAGAAGAAGCGGGGGGCTCAGAGGTTTCCTTAAAGTACTTCTTGAGAAAGTTAACCATATACCCTGGGCATTAAGCCTTACCGCAACACATTCTTAGCTACCTGCTTCCAATGATAGATCACAATTCGTGCTACAAACCTTCATAAGGAGGAAGTTAGCCACCATGGCCCACCTGCTCCTTCATACTGCTTGTAGAACTAGTTTGCCCCAAACATGTGCCTTGGCTCTAGCGCTGTCTTGCCTAGCTCATTGTGTGCCACAAACATGTGCCTTGGCTCTAGAGCTGTCTTGCCTAGTTCATTGTGTGCTACAGATTCTCTGTAAGGCCCTGAGCTTTTTCTGCACAGAGAGGATCATGGGTCTTCCCAAGAGCAGCAAGAGACAGCAGGGGTTGAAGTCTTTTAAAAACTCCTTTTTTTTTTTTTTTTTTTTTTTTTTTTTTTGAGGCTGCTTAGCAAATGAACAAAACAATTTAAATTACCCCTCCAACTTGGAAATATAGAAATTATAGTCTCATTGTAAAAGAAGTGAGCATGTGAATCTCTCCGAGTCGTCTCTTTTATTCTCTCAATTGGAACTGTTTAGGGGGAAGAAAGCAAAACATTAAGTGGAGTTCTCAAACACGTGCTTTCTGAAACCCTCCGATATGTGAAAAATCAAATCAAACAACTTTTAATAATACCAGACTGCCAGAGGAAAATAAAACTGAAGCCGCCTCTGCAAAATAAAAAAAGCAATTAGCCACTTTCTGATGCTCTTTCTTAGGGATGTACCTCAGGAAAACTAACGACATGAAGCAGAGGAAAAAAAAAATCCAATTCTTTCTGTAGGAAAAACAAGGGCCTATAACCACAGAAGTGGTAGAAAGGAGTACGTACTCTAAAATACAGCTTCCACTTAACTCTGCAGAGTTCTGTTCACAGAGAGGACTCAGGGATCTTGACTGTTGGGTGCCCAAGGCCAGGTGTTTAGCAACTGTCTCTTAAGAAGCAGATGATGATGTCAAAGAAGGAAGCAGACCCTTGAGAAAGCCTGCTAATAGAGTCCTTTGTACCATTTTCAGTCTGGTGCTGTGACAATCCTATGACCACAAGCAAACTCTGGTGGATCAAATTTATTTCATCTTATACTTCCAGGTCATACTTCATTATCCAAGAAAGGCAGGACAGAGTTGCTAGACAGGATCCATAGAGGAATTGTCTTAGTCAGGGTTTCTATTCCTATACAAACATCATGACCAAGAAAAAGTTGGAGAGGAAAGGGTTTATTCAGCTTACATTTCCACATTGCTGTTCATCACCAAAGGAAGTCAGGACTGGAACTCAAGCAGGTCAGGAAGCAGGAGCTGATGCAGAGGCTATGGAGGGATGTTCCTTACTGGCTTGCTTCCCCTGGCTTGCTCAGCTTGTTCTCTTATAAAACCTAAGACTTCCAGCCCAGGGATGGCACCACCCACAGTGGGCCCTACCTCGTTAATCACTAATTGAGAAAATGCCCCACAGCTGGATCTCATGGAGGCATTTCCTCACCTGAATCTCCCTTCTCTATGATAACACCAGCCTGTGTCAAGTTGACACACAAAACCAGCCAGTACAGGAATGCTTCTCGGTGCCTTTGTTCTAAGCCTCGCTTTCTCTGAGCCCCATGTCTATCTAGATTTAACCAATAGCCCAGGACTTCCTGCCTCAGGAAGGTACTACACACTGTGGACTAGTTCTTCCTGAATTAATCTACAACCCAGAGTATCCTCCACAGACATGGCCCCATACCAATTTGATCTGGGCAATTTCTTAATTGGGGTTTATTTTATTTTATCTTGTGGGATGACTATAGGCAATGTCAGGTTGAAACATGCTAACCGGGACAACTTTTCCATCATAGATTTCATGCTTCTGTCTAGAGTAGTAATTGAATTTTTACACCCAAGAACAGGCTTTGAAGAAGTAAGCTTGGGAATGTAGGGCCAGCCTGTACTTCAACTCATCAGTTTATCTGGTTCATTCTCAACTTTGTGTGTCTCCCTGTGTCTTTCCAGCAGGATTCACATGAAGGAAGATCTACATATACCTACACACACCTACACAGGTCTACACATGCCTACACATGCCTACACACACCTATACACGCCTACACACACCTACACACGCCTACACACACTGCTCCTGAGTGTTCACCCTTGGCTGAGATGATGATCTAATGACTTCACTTTGGTTCATCAGAAATCTGTTTCTCAGGCTGAAAAGTAAAGATTCTCAGCAGAAAACGTGGTACATCTACACAATGGAATACTACCCAGCCATTAAAAATGACAAATTCATGAAACCCTTAGGAAAATGGATGGATCTGGAGAATAACATCCTGAGTGAGGTAACCCAATCACAAAAGAACACACATGATATGCACTCACTGATAAGTGGTTATTAGCCCAGAAGTTCAGAATACAGGAAGAAACCACAAGAAACTCAAGAAGGAAGACCAAAGTATAGATACTTTGATGCTTCTTAGAAGGGGGAACAAAATACCCATGGAAGGAGTTGCAGAGACAAAGTGTAGAGCAGAGACTGAAGGAAGGACAACCCAGAGACTGCCACACTTGGGAATCCTTCCTATATTCAATCACCAAACCCAGACACTATTGTGGATGCCAGCAAGTGCTAGCTGACAGGAGCCTGATATAGCTGTCTCCTGAGAGGCTCTGACAGTGCCCAACTAATACAGAAGTAGAGACTCACAGCCATCCATTGGACTGAGTACAGGGTCCCCAATGAGGAGCTAGAGAAAGGACCCAAGGAGCTGAAGGGTTTGCAACCCCATAGAAGGAACAACAATATGAACTAACCAGTACCCTCAGAGCTCCCAGGGACTAAACTCCAACCAAAGAGTACACATGGTGGGACTCATGGCTCCAGCGGCATATGTATAGCAGAGGATGGCCAAGCCAGCCATCAATAAGAGGAGAAGCCCTTGGTCCTGTGAAGGTTCTATGCCCCAGTATAGGGGAATGCCAGGGCCAGTAAGTAGGAGGGGGTGGGTTGGTGAGCAGGGGGAGGAGGGAAGGAATAGGGTTTTTTTCAGAGGGGACATTGGGTTATTTCTTGGCCAATTGTAGTTCTTCCCTTGTGAACTTTCTGGTCAAATAATTTTAATTTTATTCTGTTGGTTGTGTCCTGTATTGTGTTGACTCTTGATATTGTACAATCCTGTTTCTCATTTCTGAACATTATTTCGTATACTGCTAAGTCCTCTGTAGAATGTCCTGGTCTACACTTGCATCTATTTGGGGACCTCACTATCATCTTTTTGTTGTTGTTGAATTTAAATCCCAGTTTTCTGACTTTTGTGTCTGTGTTGGTTATTGTTTCCGGCCATTTTGCTGGGATTTTCATCTACATTTCTGAATCAGCTGTCATTTCCTTGCGGCCTCTGAATTTCATTTACATATACGAAATGACTAATTTTTCTGTTTTGATTATATTTTTTTGATGATAGTCTTCTTTTTGTTGGCTCCTGTTGCTTTTAATGAGAAATGTACAGCCACTCAAATCCTGTTCCCCCATATATAATTTTTACCATATTTCTCTAGTTGTGTTTTCTTGTCTGAGGCTCTTAGCAACAGGACACAAAGCCACCAGGCAGAGTCTTCTGTCTGATTGGCTGAGCTTCCTGAAATGGCTAAGATTTTTTTCCTTTCATGGCAGGAGCCATGATTTCAGGAGTTTCCTCCTAGTTTTCTTTCGTAGCCCAATCAGTTGTCTCCTACGTGGGCTCTTTTACATGCACCTTTTCTTACTGGGCCCCACCTCATCCCTGTGTTCATCTGTATTTCCTTTCTTTGAGGAACTTCCAATGGTCTCAGACAAGTGTCTTTTCCACCTTTGCCCTGAGTTTATTAAGTTATTTATTACTGTTTAAAAAATCTGTTTAAATTCTTTCAAGTTATGTGTTTCTATACATGTCAGTATGTACGTTTATGTGCACATGGCTATGGTTACTCACAGAGGCTCGAAAAGGGCATCAATCCCCAGAGCTGGAATTCCTGGCAATGTGAGATATCCAAAATCAGTGACTGAAACCTGACTCTGGTCCTCTGCAAGGGGGGCAAGCAGTCCTTATCACTGAGCCATCTCAGTCTCTGTCTCTGTCTCTGTCTGTCTCTCTCTCTCTGTCTCTTTCTTTGAACTGGGGTTTCTCTGTGTAGCCCTGGCTGTCCTGGAACTCACTCTGTAGACCAGGCTGGCCTCAAACTCAGAAATCCGCCTGCCTCTGCCTCCCAAATGCTGGGATTAAAGGCATGTGCCACCACTGCTCAGCTCAGTGAGCCATCTCTTAACACTAGATTTATTTCCTTTAACCTTAAATCTCCATTTGTTAACTTTTGTTTTCCCTTTCTTTGCATGTGTTTCCCTTTGGAATCTTTGGGGAGGGGGTCACATAACGAGTCTGAGGTTCTTGATCTCTTATTGCCTGCATCTGTGCCCCGTTTGCTTAGCTCACGCTGACAAGGCTTTCCATCGATGTAACTTGCCATACTTCCCTTGTTCTGTGTTTTTAGTTATTTGGGGACACATCCTAGACACTGTGGATCCTGTGAGATCCAACTCAGAGACCTTAGAATCCACTGGAAAGTGTTTTTTGTTTTTGCTTGTTAGGGTCAGATTATCTGCTGTAATTCATGTATTCACATTTCATGTCAGGGCTTCTAGTCAACATATCATTTGAATTTTTAATAGGTTAGCATTTACATTTTTAGTCATGTCTTGTTCTATAATGTGATGTAAAATATCCATGGCTTCCACAGTACTAGTGAAAGTGCTATATTTCCAGTGTTCCCTTTCCTTGTTCTAAATCACCAGCTCTGTTCCTACCTCATGGTTTATCCTGCCTCCATTTTGTTTCATTGATATAACTATTTATTAGCATGTGCCCCCTTTATCAGACAAAGGATAGCATATTATCTATCCCCTTTCACTTTCATAACCACTAAATGCCATTTCAGCCCTGTGAAATAATTTGCATAATCATAGCACATCATTGAAAATACATGATGATGTCAATAATCACTCCTATTCTCTCATGAATACCAACTTCAATGGATCAGTGGCTTGTCTTATTAAATTATCTAATGTACCTGAGACCTGTATTGTGTCCTGGTAACAGGATTTCCTTTGTCTCCTATAAATTGAACTTGTGTATTCTGTACTGAAGTTTTGGTTTAAAGGACAAAAATTGCTTTGTCACTTGTAACACATTCCATCAATGTGGTAGCTTTGGAGGTAGGACCTTTAAGTCTTTGTTTAACGTTGAAGTACTTTTTCCTCCACCACCACCTCTGCCCCCCATTATTCCTTCAGACCAACCAACACTTTAGTGTACAAAGCTCAGAGTTTACAGGCATCAACACGAGGCTCTGATAAGTCTCAGCCAAAACTCACAGGTTGGGTCTTTCCCACCCTGGTTTCCCCAGGATGATGGTGAAATCCATCTTGGCATGCATACAGATGCTGGAAAGATGTGGTGTCCTAGGGTCAAGGTGCTGATGCTGTACCTAACAACAACGGGCTTTCCCACCAGACAGCATCTTTGCTGGCAGCCGGCCGCTGCACTGAGAAGTAGGAGGGGTTTCTCCGACCTTATTGGCGAGCATATGGCAGGCTCTGATTTCCTCCCTAAATCAGATGATATTACTAGAACTGGGTCATTATGCACACATCGTAATCTATCGTTAAGCCCAACAAAGTAATATTTAGCTAGGGCTTTAATTGTGCTACTGGGATTTATCTCTGCTTTTCAAAAGAAAAAAAAAGTCAAGCAGAATGGAATGGGGGGAAAGAGGCAGTGGATTTTACATTTTAATAAGAGAGGTTGTCATTTTTGACAAACGGTGCTGTGACTGAGCAGTTTCTTATACTGATAAGGGTGGAGTCGAATTTGATTGCCAGGAGTGGGGCTATGTTGTCGAGAAAGGCTGACCCTGTGCCCCTGGGCTGCTGTTTGGTAAATCATGCTTCATTGAGAAGTTTGGTTCAAATTAACACAATGAGGTTGAGTCTCCATCATTTTCCCATTTAAAATAAATCTATTCTAAATGCATGTCTCACTTGTTCATTTCTTTAGGCCCTTTTTATAAATGCTCCTCACCTCCAAGCTATGAGGACGTTCCACTTTGTGTGTGTGTGTGTGTGTGTGTGTGTGTGTACATGCTCTTGCATGTGGATACAGGCATGTGCATTCGATGGAGTGTATGTGGGGAGTCAAAAGACGACTTTTAGTTGTCCGTTATCACCTTTCCACTTTGTTTGAGACAGGATCTCTTTGCTACTGTGTAAGCCAGGTTGACTGGCCTAGTGCCTTCTGGGGATTCTTTTGTCCCTGCCTCCTATGTCCCTGTAGGTGTAATAGGACTGTCGAAACCTGTACAGCTGTGTCTTGCTTTATGTGAGTGTGGGATAGGAACTCCGGTTGACAGACTTGTATGCAAGTGTTCTTACACACTGAGCCTTCTCAACAGCCCCAACCTTTCATTTCTCAATTGCTTTTGTTATCCACATGCAGGAATAAAATCGAGCGCGTTTTGTTTTATGTCTGCACCTTTACTTGAACCTAAGCCCTGATCCAATCAGGAAGGCAGGTGGTGGCTCATGAAGAATGCCTTTTGGCATCAAATCTCTTCAGACTATACTCACCTGTAGTCTAGGGTATTGTCCTTGGTAAGCATCAAGGTGTGCCAGTATGAAAGACAAGTAATTAGAGTGCTCCTCCTTCACTTGCTCACTTTTGATAGGAGCATAAGACACTCCTCTGACCTTGAAAGTGACTCTTCACTGGCTCCTGCTTAGAGAGACCACCCACCTCCATCATCTGGGGATGGAGAACTGTCTCCTCTTCTGTCAGGATTAACAAACATGTAACAAACAAGCAACATTTTAACCAGCATTTTTAACAGATACGGTGGATAATGAATTCTGGTACATAGTTAAAGACTTTTCACAATTAAAAAGATTTATGAGTCAAGCTACTTCATGGATGCCTGAGGACTAGGGAGTCACGGGTTCTTGTGGAAAACAGATAGGCTAAGCATAAGATTGTGTCTGCAGCTGGGTGTGACCTGGGAAGGACACTGCAGCTGG
Organism: Montemys delectorum; assembly: GCA_019843815.1. Classification (NCBI taxonomy): domain Eukaryota; kingdom Metazoa; phylum Chordata; class Mammalia; order Rodentia; family Muridae; genus Montemys; species Montemys delectorum. Next base: position 29,076 of record JADRCD010146437.1, on the reverse strand, counting down.
CATTTTGGATTCTTGGCCGAATCTGAAATGGCATCTCAGTGTCCTGACGGGCATCACTGTCCTCCCAGCTTTATGGCAGGCTAGGTTCCAAATGTAAATGCTTTGCCTTGGGGTGGCCACATAGGAACCAGCTAGTGACACAGGTAGGTGGCAGACCCAGAGCTTCAGTCTCTGCCTTGTGCCCAGACTCAGTCGAGGTCAGAGGAATAGCCCAGATATGACTTGGCTCTGCACACAGCCCATCTTTAAAGACCCTTTATACAACCGTAAGCATGATGCTGAAATTGTTCAGTACACTGTTAGAAAAGAAAACAACATTAGAAACCAGTAGGAAAATTGCCAGGAAAAAATTGCATCTGATTGAAGATTTGGGATAAGAGACATAGAGGACTGAAGGTCAGTGATGGTTTCTATATTCAGTTTAGCTGGGGTTCATCACAGACACAACAGTAGACACACATAGTAACGAGTCTTTTACAGAGCACACACCTCAGTGCATAGACTTAGCGCTAGCCTAGGGGTGGTTCGCTGGCATTTGTCTTCATGCAGCAGATTGTTAATGTGGAGCCCAGCAGGGTTCCTGGGCACAGCAGTATTTCCTGTGAAGGGTCTCTTCCATTTTTGCTGGAAAATACACAGATGTTTCTGATAACAGCAATTATGAAATATTTCAGGAAATCTCAAGGCTCTGCTAAGAGGATCTATGACTCAGTTCTGTTTTGGAAGGTTTTAGGAATGTCAATCTAGAGGAGAGGGAAATGGCTGTGAGTTACAGACAGGAAATACATGCATAGACATGGCCTTCTAGGACTCCTGATTGTTGAGAAATTGATTCTCTCTCTCTCTCTCTCTCTCTCTCTCTCTCTCTCTCTCTCTCTCTCT
>JADRCD010146437.1:17662-28094 GCA_019843815.1 Montemys delectorum | reverse complement strand
TCTCTCTTACATACATACATACACACACACAAAGAGAGAGACAGAGACAGAGAGAGAGACAGAGACAGAGAGAGAGACAGAGACAGAGAGAGAGAGAGAGAGAGAGAGAGAGAGAGAGAGAGAGAGAGAGAGAGAGAGAGAGAGAATCTCTCTACTAGGGTTTTCTAGAAAATTTAGTTGAGCAGTGGTGAAATGATTTCCAGTTAGGTGTCAACTAGCTTTCCTTCCTGGGGACAATTGGAGGTTACTCATAGTGATCTTTCCTGAAGCTGGAAAAGGTCTGCATATCATCATGCATAGATGGTACTGTGCCTAAGATGGGCCATGTAGCAGACTTTTCCCATTTATAAGGAAGCTCTGTCCTCCCTGGGTTTCTGCCTATTAATTCTTCACTGGATGTGAACTACAACCATACATATCAGAGAGCTAGAAATTTCATTTACTTCACCAGATATGTTACAGGTGTGAATACTGCCTTGTTAAATCATGAGAACCATCCAGATAGTGGGGGTTAGCTGCATTCAGATGCGTGGAAGATTGAGTCGTAACAACTAAAGCCATTTTAAAGAGAACTCTCTTACTTCAAAAGTACACTTGAAGTGGATATCTAATACTAACCATAGAGTAGACTTTTGCCTTCATCTTCTGCCTCAGAGATCTGAGTCCTCAACCTGTTCAATTGCAGAGAACGCTATGCTACATACTCATTTCTACATTTTTTTTTTGTAATTTCAAAGTTTACTCTATAGCATGAATCTTTAAAAAGAATTCAGCCTTGTAAATAAATGTCTAAGCATTTTCCCCAAGAAAATAGCTTCTCATTTGTTTTGGGAAGCAGCCAAACTTCCGTTGATTTTTTTTCCCATTGAAGTCTTTCCAAAGAAGGGGTGGGAAGATAAACTGAGGTCACCCCTGATCATCATAGCTGGGTTAAGCTTCACGACGAGTGTATTTTTCATAAAGTGACTTGCTCATTCTAGTTCAATCCATACTTAATTAAGAGCAATGGATCTCATTTTCCTCAGCAGAGTGATCTAGGAACTCATAGATTATCCTCGTGAACGCTCCACGTGGCTCTGTAGGTCACAGGGCAACCATCTTTTCCCAACCTTGAGGTTGTTATGGAGGCTGAATGTTTGTCAGGGCTACTTCTTAAATTGTGTTCTGTGCTCCTAGGCTTCTTTTGTGCTTGAACAGTTGTGCAGAAAAGCATCCACATTTACCAAAGTCGTCTCCCCCAAGAGGAAGTCTTGCAATGACGTGTTAATGGCACTGTTTTATACAGCACAACAAATTTAGCCCATCCCTAGAGGCACAGCAAATTTTGATATATTCTGTCTCTCTTTAATGGTGCTTCTCTGTCTGGTATTTAATTTGCAACTTGTGCCAGTTTCTCTTGTGTTTTTCATACCATTGTCAAATTAACTTTTTTACTGGAATATGCCTGGAAAAGGAAGGCACCTTGCAAAAGAAACTGATTTGTCATTCATGTCTCTCTTTGCCTGAGTAGTTTCTCAAACTTTGGCATTTCACAGAATAAGTCATAGCAGTGTGTGTATGACAATGTGCTGCTGCTATGATTTTATTTCTATCTGGTCTGCACACTTATGTATGTTATATGTACACAGCTGCACAAATAAAGAGTCATGCTAGGTCATAGAAGAGGGCCTCACTTCTTCAAGAGACTGTTAACTTACAGCAACAATTATACTTTTGAGAGGGTAGAGAGGAAGAATGATAGAGAGAGGAAGAGAAGAAAGTAAGCATTGCCATACTCCCCTTTCAGTACGGTCATCATCTAATTTTCTATGATACTAGTAAGGACTATGATACTTGAATTTCTTTCTGAGGCAAAAGAAAAATATCTTTACTTTGACTCTTGTACTTTTTTATTTTCCATGTCTCTTAAGTTACAAGTTCACAGTGACAAGGATATTTTACATGCATCTGGGAAGTTGCTAAACATGTGTGTACTTATGTGTGCATTTGCATATCTGTCTATGAATTTGTGCATTTGGTTTTTATTTATTATTAATTAATTAATTTACTTTACATCCCAATTGAGCTTTCTCTCATCCCTCTCTTCCCTGCCCCTCTCTCACTTCCTAGCCTCTCTCCCCTCTCCTTTTCTCCTCAGAGACAGAGAGACGTTCCAGGAGTATCTCCCACTTGACATATCAAGTTTCAGTAGGACTAGGTGCATGTTTTTCTATAGAGGCTAGGCAAGTCCACCCAGTAACTTGGAAGGAGATACAAAGGCAAACAACAGAGTCAAAGACATCCTCTGCTCCTGTTGTTAGGCGTTCCACATGAAGACCAAACTACATATATATTACATGTGTGTAGGAGATCCAGGTAAGTCTCATGAATGCTTTCTGGTTGGTGGTTCAGTCTCTAGGTTTTCTTATGGTGTCTTTGACTTCTTTGGCTTCCTCAATCCTTTTTCCCTCTCTTCCCCAAAATTCCCAGAGCTCCAGCTAATGTTTGGCTGTGGGTCTCTGTATCTGATTCCATCAGCTGCTGGGTGAAGCCTCTTAGATGACAGTTATGCTAGGCTCTTGTCTGCAAGTATAGCAGAATATCATTAATAGTGTCAGGGTGCTCTTTTTCTCATGGCATGGGTCTCAAGCCGGATCAGTCATTAATTGGTCACTCTGTCAGTCTCTGCTCTATCTTTATTCCTGCACATCTCCTAGGCAGGAAAAATTGTGGGTTTTTATGGCTGGGTGGGTGTCCCCATTCCTCCATTAGAAGTTTTGCCAGGCTAGGAAGGTGGCTGTTTCAGGCTCCATATCTTCTATTGCTAAGAGTCTTAGCTAGGGTCATCCTCATAAATTCCTAGGAGTTTCCATTGTCCAAGGTATCTAGCTTCTCCCAGAGATGCATTAGTCTGATTTGTAACTGATTCCAGTTTCTCTCACTCCATCTTCCCTACACTTGATCTTTCCTCTTTCCCTCCTCTCCCCCTCTCACACAGTTCCCTTTATCCATGCCTGATGATATTTTATTTCCCCTTATCAGTGATATTCAAGCATCCCATCTTATCCTTCCTTGTTACTTTGGTTCTTTGAGTCTGTGTTCTGTAACATGGATATCCTGTACTTTATGGCTAACATCCACTTATAAGTAAGGGCTTGTCATGACTCCTTTTTGGGTCTGGGTTACCTCACTCAGAATGATCTTTTCTAGTTTCATCTACTTGCCTGCAAATTTCACGATGCCATTGTTTCTAATAGCTAAGTAATATTCCATTATGTAGATGTATCATATTTTCTTTACATATTTTTTGGTTGAGGGACATCTAGGTTGTTTCTAGTTTCTGGATTATTATAAATAAAGCTGCTATGAACATACTTGGGCAAGTGTCCTTGTGGTATGGTCAAACATCTTTTGGGTATATGTCTCCAAGTCATATAGTTGGGTCTTGAGGTAGAACTATTTTCAATTTTATGAGAAACCACCATATTAATTTCCAATGTGGTTGTACAAGTTTGGACTCCCATCAACAATGGAGGATTGTTCTCCTTGCTCCAAATCTTCACCTACATGAACTGTTGCTTGAGTTTTTTTTATCTAAGTCATTCTCATAGGTGTAATATAGAATCTCAGAGTTTTGATTTGCATTTCCCTGATGACTAAGGATGTTCAATATTTCTTTAAGTGCTTCTCAGCCATTAGAGATTTCTCTGTTGAGAAATCTCTATTTAGGCCTCTATCCCATTTTTAATTGGGTTGTTTGGTCTGTTGATGTCTAACTTCTTGAGTTCTTTAATATAGTTTGGATATCAGTCCTCTGTCAGATGTAGGGTTTGGTTGGTGAAGATCTTTTCCCATTCTGGAGGCTGCCATTTTATTCTTTATATGGTGTTTGCCTTACAGAAGCTTCTCAGTTTCAAGAGGTCCCATTAATTAATTGTTGATCTGAGTCCCTGAGCTATTGCTCCAATTAGAAAGTTGTCTCCTGTACCAATATGTTCAAGGCTATTTCCCAGTTTCTCATCTATGACATTTAGTATATCTGGTTTTAGGTTGAGGTCTCTAATCCACTTGGATTAGAATCTGGTGCATGGTGATAGTCATGATTCTACATGCAGACATGTAGTTAGACTAGCAACATTTGTTGAAGATGCTTTCTTTGTTCCATTGCATGGATTTGGTTTCCTACACAAGAACGAAGTGTTCATAGGTGCATGGCCTTACATCTGGGACTTCAATTTGATTCCATTGATCGAACTGCCTACATTTATGCCAATGCCATGTGGTTTTTATTACTATGGCTTTGTAGTGTGGCTTGAGACTAGGGTTGGTGATACCTCCAGAAGTTATTATATTGCCTAGGATCATTTTAGCTGTTCTGTTTTTTTTTGTGTGTGTGTGTTTGTTTTTTTTTTTCCATTTGAAGTTGAGAATTACTCTTTAAAGGTCTATAAAGAATTGTGTTGGAATGTTGATCTGAATTGAGTAGAATCTGTAGATGGCTTTTGTTAAGAGGGAGATTCTTACGATGTGCATCCTACCAATCCATGAGCATAGGAGCTCTTTCTTCAATCTCTTTCTTCAAAGACTTGAAATTCTTGTCATACAGGTGTTTCACTTGTGTGGGTGGAGTTATACCAAGATATGTTATATTAGTTGTGGCTGTTTTGAAGGGTTTTGTTTCCCTAATTTCTTTATAATTTGTATATAGGTATGCTGATGATCTTTTTGAGATAATTTTCTATTGCTGAAGGTATTTAACAGCTGTATGAGTTCTCCAGTAGAATTTTTTGGGTCACTTATGTAAACTGCTATATCATCTTAATAGCTATACTTTGACTTCTTCCTTTCCAATTTGTATGCACTTGATCTCCTTTAGTCTTATTGCTCTTTAACTTCTTCCTTTCCTATTTGTACGCACTTGATCTCCTTTAGTTGTCTTACCGCTCTATCTAGAACTTCTGGACAGCCTTGTCTTGTTGCTGATTTTAGTGGAATTGCTTTAAGTTTCTCTCTATTTAATTTGATGTTGGCTATTGGCTTGTTGTATATTGCTTTTATTTTATTTAGGTATGTGCCTTGTATCCCTGAACTCTCCAAGATTTTTAATAAAAAGGGATGTTGGATTTTGTCAAAGGCATTTTCATCATCTAATGATTTCATCATTATATGCTTTTTTCTTTCAGTTTATTTATATGGTGGATTATGTTGATGATTTTTCATATGTTAAACCATCCATGCATTCCTGGGATAAAGCCTACATGGTAATGGTGGATGATGATGATTTTGATGTGTTCCTAAATTTGATGTGTGAGTATTTTATTGACTTTTTTTGCATCAATGTTTATAAGAGAAGTTGGTTGAAAGTCTCTTTCTTTGTTGAGTGTTTGTGTGGCCTCATAGAACGAGTTAGTAGTGTTACTTCTGTTTCTGTTTTGTGGAATATGATGAGGAGTGTTGGTATTAGCTCTTCTTTGAAAGTCTGGTAGAATTTCATGCTAAACTATACAGTTTTAGCTTTTTTTAGTTGGGCATCTTTTTATGATTGCTTCTATTTCCTTAGGGGTTATAGGACATTTTAAATAGTTTTCATGATCTTGATTTAACTTTGGTGTTACCTATCAATAAAATTGCCCATTTTGTTTAGATTTTCCAATTTTGTGGCATAATGGTTTTTGAAATAAGACCTAGTGATTCTTTGGAGTTCCTCGGTGTCTCTTGTTATGCCCCCCTTCTCATTTCTGATTTTTAAAATTTGGATACTTTCTCTTTCAGTTTGGCTAAGGGTTTATCTATCTTGTTGATTTTTTTTTTCAATGAACCAGCTCTTGATTCTGTTGATTCTTTGTATTCTTCTCCTTGTTTCTAATTTATTGATTTCACCCCTCAATTTTATTATTTCTTGCCATCTACTACTCTTCTGTGTATTTGCTACATTTTGTTATAGTACTTTCAGTTGGGTTGTTACGTTGCTAGTAGAAGACCTCTCTGGTTTAGTGCTATGAATCTTCCACTTAGCACTGCTTTCATTTTGTCTCATAAGTTTGGATATGTTATGCCATCATTTTCATTGAGTTCTAGAAAGTATCTAACTTCTTTCATTATTTCTTCCTTGACCCAGTGGTCACTGAGTAAACCATGAAGAGCTGTTCAATTTCCATGAGTCTGTTCTTGAAGTTCAGCTTTAATCCATGGTGGTCTGATAAAATACAGGAGCTTATATCAATTTTCTTGTATCTATTGAGGCTTGCTTTGTAATAGACTATATGGTCAATTTTGCAGAAGGTTCTGTGAGGTGCTGAGAAGAAGGTATATTCTCTTGAGTTTGGGTTAAATGCTCTGTAGATATTTGTTAGGTCATTTTGAACCATAACCTCTGTTAGTTTCATTATTTCTCTGTTTAGTTTCCACCTTGATGACTTATCAATTTGTGAGAGTAAGATGTTGAAATCTCCCACTATTAATGTGTGGGGTTCAATGTATCATCTAAGTTTTAGTAATGTTTCTTTTATGAATGTCAGAGCCTTTTCATTTTGGATATAAATATTCAGAAACATCATCTTGGTGGGTTTCCCCTTTGATGAGTATGAAGTGTCATTCACCTTATCTTTTAATTAATTATGGTTGAATGTCTATCTTATTAGACATTAGAATGACTACTGAAGCTTACTTCTTGGGTCTGTTTGGCAAATATTTTCCCAGCTCTTTATTTGGAGACAATGTCTTTTTGTTGCTGAGATGTGTTTCTTGTATGCAGCAAAATAATGAATCTGTTTAGGCATCTTTTCTGTTATACTGTATCTTTTTATTGGAGAATTGAGTCTATTGATATTGAGAGATATTAATGATCTATGATTGTTAATACCTGTTATTTTGATGATGGTGGTGGCAGTGTGTGTGTTTCTTGTCTTTTGATTTTGCTACTGTGGAATTATTTATTTTCTCTGTTTCCTTTGGTATAGGTAACTTCCTTGGGTAGGAGTTTTCCTTCTACTATCTTCTGTAGGGCTGTGTTTCTGGATAGATATTATTTAAATTTGTTTTTTTTTTCCTAGAATATTTTGTTTTTTTTTTTATTTATGTTAATAAAAATGTTGCTATTCAGTCTGGTATCTGTGGTCTCTTAGAAGCTGCAAGATTTCTGCTCAGCCCCTTCTGGCTTTGTTTTTTTCATTAGATGTTTTCTTTATTCATAATATCGCCTTTCCCAGGTTCCCCGCCCCCCTCCCCAAAAAGACAAAATAAAAAACCAAAAACTAAAACAAACCCCTGTTCCCTCCCCCCTCCCCCTGCTCACCACCCCACCCCCTCCTGCTTTCTGGTCCTGGCATTCCCCTACACTGGGGCAAAGTATCTTCACAGGGCCAATGGCCTCTCCTCCCATTGATGACCGACTTGGCCATCCTCTGCTAAAGTCTCTTGAGAAGTCAGGTGTAATTCTAACAGGTCTGCCTTTATATGTTACTTGGTTTTTTTCCTTTGTGGCTTTTAATATTTTGTTGTTGTTCTGTACATTTTGTGTTTTGACTACTAGGTAGCAAGAGGGTTTTTTATTTCTAGTCCAATCTATTTAGTGTTCTATAAGCTTCTTGTATGTTTATAAGCATCTCTTCCTTTAGGTTGGGAAAGTTTTCTCCTATGTTTTCTTTTGAAAAATTGTGGGCCTTGGAGCTAGGAGTCATCTCCTTCTATTCCTGTTAGTCTTAGGTTTTGTTTTGTTTTGTTTTGTTTTGTTTTGTTTTGTAGTGTCCTAGATTTCTCAGATTTTATCAGGAACTTTTTAGATCAAACATTCACTTTGACCAATGTGTTGATTTCTTCAATCAGATGTTCTAAGTCTGAGATTCTCTCTTCCATCTCTTGTATTTGGTTGGTGATGCTTATGTCTGTAGTTTGTTTTTCTACCTAGGTTTTCTATCCCCAGAATTCCCTTGGTTTGTATTTTCTTTATGGCTTCTTTGTCCATTTTTGGTCTTGAACAATTTTATTAATTTCCTTCACCTATTTGATTGTATATTCTTATATTTTAAAGGAATTTATTCATCTCCTCTTTAAAGGCATCTATCATCTTGATAAGAATGGATTTAAGGTCATTTTCTTGTTCTCCAACTGTGTTAGGATACTATGGGCTTGCTGTAGTAACACAGTTGGGCTCTAGTGGTGCCATCTTGCCATGGCTCTTGATGAGTGTTCTTATGTCAGTCTTTAGCCATCAGGTTTTCCCTGGTGCTTTCAGGTCTCAGGGAATGCAGGCAGAGTTATAGGCCAGTTATAGGAGTGCGGGGAAACAGGTGCTGTTTAGTGCTATTGGGTGTCCTTTGGAGGGATTTAGCAGGTAAGGATTGAGGAAGTAGGATATCCTCTGGTTGTCTTTGCTGTCTCTGATGACAGCAGGCCTTCAAAATTGAAGGCAAGTTCTGGGCTGGGAAAAGGAGTACAGAGGGGACAGGAAGTAGCTTACTACTACTGGGCTTGTCTTCAGGGGTGAATATGTGCATTTATTTGACTGTGTCTGTGTATATTGATGTTTGTGCTGCTGGAGGAGGATGGGACTCCTAGCATACTAAGGAGCAAATGATAGAAGCTCTGTACATGGGCCTCTTATGTATCTGGATGACAGAGCTGGTTGGTATATTATTTCCAGTAGCTACCTATAGACATTCTGAGCCAACAGTTAGTGTAGTGAGAGCCTCAGGGATCAGGAATGGGCATGGACCAAATAGATGAGCAAGAGGGAGCATGGGCTTAACATTTGCAGGTGACCTTAGGAGAGTAACTCACACCCTTTACATTCTGGAATGTGGATATTAACACGATCGCTTCTTTTCTTATTCTCTCAGACACTAATGTTCCCTTTCAGGTACTCTGAAAATCTGGGTAACAAAGAGATTCTCATAAAAATTTCTAGTTCTTTTTCATCATAGAAATCAAGAGGACTGAGTGACCATGTCAACTTTAGCTTTGCAGCCACTGTTGTTTATGCTGCCATTCAGGGTTGTTGAAGACTTACCCAACAAAGCCAGGGAAATCTTTCCACTGCATGGGTTTTAGATTTGAGGCAAGAATGAGAACAATTTATTTAGCTTCTATGTAGCCTATGCAAATGGATCTATGGCAACATGGCGCAAAGGAAGAGTTCAGTGTGAGCGTCCTCTGTCATGACAACTGTTAGGGTTCCAAGGGTTGTAGCTCATCTTGAAAGGCTTGTCCAATACTTACAGTGCACATATAATACACACACAGTTCATATATAGTACACATATACTACATATACAGGCATTCTCATTGTGCTCAATACCATGGCCATCCATGTCTCTGTCATTTGAACCCATTTATTCCTGCCTGAACCTAGGTGATACCCACGTACAAATAGTTTTACTCATATCATCTGTATCTATAGTGTCTATATAAGCATCTATATCTACACCAATAATATATACTTTAAATATCTCTGTCCATATATCTATCTATATGTATCATCTGTATATAGCTATAGCTATATCATTCATATATATCTACTTCAGTATCATGTCTATCTATCATCTTTATGGCTATATCCATACTTCCATAGGTATATGGATATATATTTACATGTCTATATCAATCCATTTAGCTGTGTGTATGGTGTGTGTACATGTGTAAGCATTATCATATTCAGATGTAACTCTATATCATTTATATCTAGCATTTATATCTTACAGTTATCTACACAGGTACATGTCTTCATAGTTAGATCAATATCCAAGTATATGTTATCTTAATCCATATATTTATATGTGACATTTACCACATCTATAGCAAATTGTATCCAGGTGTACATTCATTTCTTCTGTCCATTTATGGTTGACTCTATACCTGTACTCATATATACACTTATCTATATGCCAATATCTGTATATTTACACCATCATTCCATTCAAATATATATAACTGTCATCTGCTTCTACCTATACCATATCTAAATTGATATTTATGTATCTCAATATATTATCTATCTATCTATCTATCTATCTATCTATCTATCTATCTATCTATCTAACACAAATGTAAGTTTTGACTAACATTTGACTGGGATCCATTCAGGTAGCTTCTTATTAGCTGTTACTTGAGTGTAGCATGTTACATGCTGATTGGAATTAGATGTTTTTTTTCTCTCAAGTTTAAGTAAACTGGGGATAAAATAAGTTGTGATTGGTGAAACCAGAAAGGAATTTATTAAGTTGGCACTTTGGGGCTACAGAAACTTTACTAAATGTACAGTGAATATTATTTAGAGTGTCTCCTCTGGGATGTTCACTGCAGATCTTGGAAGTATTTTTTTTAAATATATTTATTCCTCACACTAAAATGCATAATTTTTAATCTGTCACTGACTTAGACTTTTCTATTCAAGGTTTCAGCCTGGCTGAAGATGACAGCTAGAGTTTTCATGATGTTGGATTACAAAGTTTAGAAT